>MU682784.1:0-32169 GCA_026770625.1 Nicotiana glauca | reverse complement strand
TCTCTTACAAGGTTAGAAAGGAGACCCACCTCGCTCTGAAGCCTATATCCCAATTTAAGAACGCGCTCAAACCTACAAATTAGAGTCGAACAATCCAAAACTATTCAAATGGGTAAGAACTAGTAATACATGCTCAAAAGTTCATATTCTAATTATTAAACCCATTTTCCAACCCTAGATCTAAGGTTCCTAAGATTCATTCCCGGGCCCACGTGCTAGGATTTCGGAAATTTTAGAAGAATGTTGTTACCCATAACCTAAGAAGTAATTTCTACTTAATTACATCAAAAAATTCATGGTTAAATTTTGTTTTTATCAAACTCTAGGTTTCTCATCTAAACCCTTGATCTTCCCTAATTTTTACATGTTAATCTACCCATAATCTATGTATTTAACTCATGTTGTACAAAAATTACTTAGCTCAAAGTGCTAAATAAAAAACCTCTTCAAAAAAGCTCCAAAAATCACCTAAGAGGGTGAAGGAAATGAGCTAAATGGTCTAAGTCTCGAATTTAATAGATATGCACAGGCCTCGGAAGGGGCATTTGCGACACCTGGTTCGCAAATACGACGGTCGCAAATGCAACACACCCATTGCAGAGCTCGTAATTTTTTTCCTATGTGAATTACTCCTATAAAATTCAAGAAAAATAATTTTTTTCCATTTATTACAATGTTATAGGNTCTAAAAATGGTGCACACGTTCACATGGCCCGCTTTTTCTGGAGAAGTTATACCAAATAGAATGAGGTATGGACTAGCAATAAGGCCGGGCAGACTTTAGTGCTCCTGGTACGTTGCCTCCACTTTGGCTCGAGTTGTCCACTCGGGTAAGCCAAGTCTAGAACACAACCCCAGGATTTAAACCTAGAAAAACACAGCCTCATGCCAGATTCCTAGTAGGAACATTTGTTTACATCATGTGCATTTGACTTAGGGGACTCAACACAGGGGTTGGGTCCATCTAGGACAGGTGTACCCAAAATAACAGACCATCTTGATGCATCCTATGTGCTATGTGAACATTTCGGCCTGCATGCTGACTGGTTAGGGAGAAATAAATCAAGAGAAAAACCAAGAGTAATGTAGGGAAGGAAATAAAGCCCGGTTCTAAAAAATCCCCGGTATTTGGAAATGTCCTAAAACTCTGTCAAAAATTTTCAAAAAAAAAAGAAGAGGAAGAGAAAGAGTCATTTCAAAAGAATCAATATTGTGTCCTTTTCAAATGTGTCAAAAATAACCGAACTACGCAGGTCTGATTCTCACCGGATGTGGGATACGTAGGTAATCTGCATAGGTTTCGACCTTATTTTTTCAAAAAAAAAGGGGAAAAAGAGAGTAAATGGTCAAATAAATGTAGTTCAGGGTTTTGGTCCAAAGAATGGTTGGGGACATCGAAATGACACCTTTGCTAGAGGAGATAGGAGGACTGGCCTGTCTAGTATGGGAAACCCCGGGTTTGCTAATGCTTGAGAACCGCACAAGCAAGGGTTTCCTGAAAATAATGGGTTTGTAGAAGAATGCAGAATTGTTATACCTAAAGGAATCGTACATCCCTTTTGACTACCTGTATGAAAGGTACGGTCATAGCAAATCATACCGTACCTACCATGACGAGTTTTTCATCACGTCCTTGGGACATATCCATCGTAGGGTATTCATCTTCATATTTTGCTTCCTGCGATTGATCGTGTTTCCAATGAAGAAAGGGAGACTCTATACTAGGATGGCTATGGTAACCAAAACCCTAATGGAGGGGATTGGTGGGTAGACATTCAGCATTGTACCCATGATCATAAGCATAATAGTAGCTATGTACGGACTCTCATCACCTCGTGCATATGTAGCCCCCACAATTAGCGCACGTATTCAATAAATCCACCTATTGGGACAATTCTCTCTTACAAGGTTAGAAAGGAGACCCACCTCGCTCTGAAGCCTATATCCCAATTTAAGAACGCGCTCAAACCTACAAATTAGAGTCGAACAATCCAAAACTATTCAAATGGGTAAGAACTAGTAATACATGCTCAAAAGTTCATATTCTAATTATTAAACCCATTTTCCAACCCTAGATCTAAGGTTCCTAAGATTCATTCCCGGGCCCACGTGCTAGGATTTCGGAAATTTTAGAAGAATGTTGTTACCCATAACCTAAGAAGTAATTTCTACTTAATTACATCAAAAAATTCATGGTTAAATTTTGTTTTTATCAAACTCTAGGTTTCTCATCTAAACCCTTGATCTTCCCTAATTTTTACATGTTAATCTACCCATAATCTATGTATTTAACTCATGTTGTACAAAAATTACTTAGCTCAAAGTGCTAAATAAAAAACCTCTTCAAAAAAGCTCCAAAAATCACCTAAGAGGGTGAAGGAAATGAGCTAAATGGTCTAAGTCTCGAATTTAATAGATATGCACAGGCCTCGGAAGGGGCATTTGCGACACCTGGTTCGCAAATACGACGGTCGCAAATGCAACACACCCATTGCAGAGCTCGTAATTTTTTTCCTATGTGAATTACTCCTATAAAATTCAAGAAAAATAATTTTTTTCCATTTATTACAATGTTATAGGATTTTGTGAGAATTCGTGCTAATTGTTTGCATTTATGTGCATGTTCATTTTTTGTTAAAATTTTGAAAATACTAAAAATACAGTGTATTTCATTTAGGTTTTGTTTTTATACTTTTAGGATTAATTAGTTAATTATTTATTTTATTAAATTTGAAAATCACAAAAAAAAATTGGCTTACTTTTGCATTTTTAGCCTTTTAATTTTAAATTTGTAATTTCCTCTCCTTAGTTAGGATTAATTAATTTTTGTAAATATTATAGTAGATAATCAGCTTAATTTTTTTTAAATTATTTATTTTAGGGTTTTTAATTAATTAAAATAGAAAAAGAGAAAAAAATTTAAAAAAAAAAGGGAAAAGAGAATTAAAAAATAGGGCTGTTGTGTAATGGACCAAAATGCAAAGCCAAAATCCTCTACCCATTTTCCGTTCCAACCCAGGCCCAGTTATCCCATCCAGCTCCCCTTTAATTAGCCAAACAACCCCGTTTTAGACCACCCATCTCAACCGTTGGATCAATGAGATCCAACAGATCGGAACTCATCCATTCCCCAATATAAAAATATCCTAACCGATCACCCCTCCAGTCTAACCCTTTTGGTTCCTATCTCACACCCCGTCTCTCAAAACCCTAGAATCCGTCACCCCAAATACCCAAACCCCCACAGGCCGGCGGAGCGACCAAATTGCCCCCAAATTCATACCTCGCAACCCCCAGGCCCTCCTAAATTATATCCCCACATCTATTTACTGAAAATCCCAACGGAATTACTCAAATTCTAAATCTAGGAATTTCAGAAACCCTAAGCGGTTCTATTTTTCTGATTTCGCGCAAGCTCCGGCACGTTTTGACCTACACCTTATGTCAGTCGATTGCTTTCAACGAGAGCAATCGATTGGCATTGGTTTTAGTTCATTCTGAGGTCATCAGATTTTAATTGACTCACCGGATTCCGGCAATCGTCATCAAACGATGATGTTCATCGAGTCAGTCATTTGTTTTCGGTAAATACAGTACATATATTTCCCTTTTGATTGCATATCCAGTTCTTCTCTTCCCGTATTAGTTGGATTTTTGTTTGACCTAGTTCTGTTTATAAAAAATATATATTAATAGTTTATTATGGTTAATTGCATTATAGTTTTTTTATTTTATTATTCGTTGTTTGTCCGTTGTTTTATTTATTTTTTTAAGTTTCATCCAGTTTAGTCTATAGGATTCGAGTTATTGCACAAAATCGATTAAGTATTTTTTGCTTAGTTGGTACACTTATGGACCAAATTGCTTGGTTCTATCTGTGGCCTGGTTATTTTCTTTTTCTTCCTTTCGAATTTGACCTTAGTTCAGCTTGGGTCGCAACTTGAGTTTCAATGCTCATTTTGGATGGTTTGGGTTTCAGCATTGGGATTTTTGGTCATCTCTGACGCGGTTCAAAGAGGCCCGTTCATTTTGGTTTGAGGTTGAAGGAATATTTTCTATTGTAGGAAACTTCTAGAGGATAAGGGTAGGCTGACCTGGAGGCTACGAAACAAAGGTTTCAGATATTTTGAAGTATTAAAAGGGTAAAATAATTAAAAATTAAAGGGGTAAAATGGAAATTAGTTCACCAACCTAGGGCTGCCTTAGGATTGCCTATATAAGAGTACTTTTCTTTCATTTTGAGGCAGCCATTCATACTCTGAAAACCACTAAATGTTCTGCATTATTTTTGGTTAAAAGATTATTTAAAATTGCTTCTTGGTCTTCACTTAAACAGGTTACTATTACCTGGGGTTTAAAGATGGTTAAGGAAGTGGAATATGGTTGTTTGACCTGTTGATCTGCTCACTCTTTTGCTATTGCTGAAGTCCTCATCATTTCTTGTTTATTTTGACCTCCAGGTACTCCTTGGCCCCTAATGCTATGTGAGGTGCAAATCTGAAACATGTAAACAAGTTGGAGATTTGAGTTTTGCTGAATATTAACTTATACTATTAAATTCTTTTCATGTCCATGTATTAATTTTATTTCTTTTATGTGTTTAACATTTTGTTGTTCTTGTATTTCTCATCAAGTTATAGTCTAGTCTCTTAGCCTCTTATGTTGGTTTGCGATTTGGGCTGAGAGTTTTGGTGTTTGAACATTTAGAAGGTCTGAGTGTGCTGTAGTGCAGGCCTGAGTCAGTTATGGAATCCTTTGTTGGTTTGGTTTAAATTTATGTCATCTTTAGAGTTATAATTCAAGCAAGGTCTATATGTTTGATAATTACTATTAATTTAACTATTTCAGCACTGATTAGGATGGTTGTATACATGAATGTGGCATAACTAGTGAATAATTTTGAATCCCAAGTGTATATCGGCAGTAGAACATTTCTTAGAAAGGTATACATCACGTTTATTTGGGTGTTGTAATTCTGGAATTTTGCCTATCATCTTGCCATATGTTTAAGATCACTTGGGCCTTATTCAAGCCCTGATTAAATTATTGGTGCCAAGAATGTGGAATTTGAAATTGGCCCAAACAGGCCCACCTGGTTTGTGGCCATGTCCTTATCAGGCCTCGGTCATTCCCACTTTCATATTGGGCTCAGTTTTTGGGCCCAAACCCCTTCAGTTTCTATTACCTCTCAAACATCCCATCTTGGGTAATGATTTGAGCCGGATCAATTGGTCCATTTGGTAATTGGGCGATCTTATGCCAAGGTCGCGTTTCTGGGCTTGTCTATGAGCCCAGTTTTACCTTTTAATAATTTGTTGAGTCTAAGCATAAGCTGGAATTGGCTAATTGATTAAATGTCCAACATCCCAAATTTTCTCTTTAATTGTCAAGTCATTTTCAAATAAGGATAACCTTTAGGCTTTAGAATAGTTGAGGTGTGTCATTTTAATCAAATTACCTATGGCCCTCACAAATACTTTAATTAGATATTATAATAAACATTCATAGAAAATCCTTTAGGCGCGTTTAAAATACAATTGTGATTGTGTACACATTCGTGTGACATGATTATAATTCTAAAAACCAATTCGGAGTATGCGTTCGCGCAACTTCGATCAAACTTTCTTAATAATAGTCGGGGGTATGCCATCCACCATTTAATCATACATGGCCCTCGTATTAATTTCATGACATAGAATATAAAAATAACAAATGCTCTTAGTTGCTCTAGGACCGTTTAATATATCATTGTGATTGTGGACACGTTCGCATGACATGATTACGATTTCTAAAAATAAAGCCGGAGTATGCCTTCGCGCAACTTCAGTCAAATTTTCCTAATAATAATAAAGCTTTATTGATCGTGGACACGTTTGAGTGACATATTTTTGGCGTGCCAGGCAAATGGATACATGCGCGCATGACCCATTTCAAGATAATTTCTTAATTTAAAAGAGTCAAATGCATATAGGTTCTAAAATGAGTAATCAAACTATTTGTTTAAACCAAGTATGATCAAAACGACCGTGCTAGAACTATGGAACTCGGGAGTGCCTAACACCTTCTCCCGGGTTAACAAAATTTCTTATCCGAATTTCTATGTTTGCAGACCGTAAATAGAGTCAATTTTTCTCGATTCGGAATTTTAAACTGGTGGTTTGGGACACCATAAATTATTCCAAGTGGCGAATCTAAATTTTAAATAAATAATCCCATTTCGATTGTTACTTAAATTGGCAAACACTCTTTATCCCCTTTTACGGGGTAGTAAAAAGGATGTGTGATAGCTCTGGCGATTCTGCTAGGGACATGAACCCAGAATCTCTGGTTCAAGGTTCAAGGTTTAAGAATTCGAGCTTGTTTTATAATTTTTTACCTGGTTTTATTTATTGTTCATATTATTGTATTCTGTGAACCTTTTGTGTTAAATGCTATCTATTTACCGCTTTAATATTATTTGACTTGTACATAACTGTCTTCTTATGCCACCCCTCGAAGTCTTCTAAAAATGGTGCACACGTTCACATGGACCACTTTTTCTGGAGAAGTTATACCAAATAGAATGAGGTATGGACTAAAAACAAGGCCGGGCAGACTTTAGTGCTCCTGGTACGTTGCCTCCACTTTGGCTCGAGTTGTCCACTCGGGTAAGCCAGTCTAGAACACAACCCCAGGATTTAAACCTAGAAAAACACAGCCTCATGCCGGATTCCTAGTAGGAACGTTTGTTTACATCATGTGCATTTGACTTAGAGGACTCAACACAGGGGTTGGGTCCATCTAGGATAGGTGTACCCAAAATAACAGACCATCTTGATACATCATATGTGCTATGTGAACATTTCGGCCTACATGCTGACCGGCTAGGGAGAAATAAATCAAGAGAAAAACCAAGAGTGATGTAGGGAAGGAAATAAAGCCCGGTTCTGAAAAATCCCCGGTATTTGGAAATGTCCTAAAACTCTGCCAAAAATTTTCAAAAAAAAAAAGAAGAGGAAGAGAAAGAGTCATTTCAAAAGAATCAATATTGTGTCCTTTTCAAATGTGTCAAAACTAATCGAACTACGCAGGTCTGATTCTAACCGGATGTGGGATACGTAGCAATCTACATAGATTTCGACCTCATTTTTTCAAAAAAAAGGGGGGGGGCGGGAAGAGAGTAAATGGTCAAATAAATGTAGTTCAGGGTTTTGGTCCAAAGAATAAGTCGATCCAGCTTCGGTAATGTCTTAAGCCGTTCTTGCCGGGATAGCCTTAGATTATCTTCAGTTGTCGAAGGGTTAATTTTGTAAAGAACGGATAAGTCTGCCGGTAAAGTGTCATTTGTTTTTCATAAGGTGCTTCTCCCCAGCCTCATAATTTATTTGGAATTGTGAAGGGGCCATGTTTGCAAAAATAACAACTTTTGCTAAAATAGCATAGATGGGAGGGGAGTCATGGTCTTTGATTTTCCTTTTAAAAATTTAAAAACTTATTTTGCAAAAGTCTGTCATAGTCAAACCTAACTTTAACCTTCCACAAGTAAAAATGAACATTGTCCAGGACCCGAAACTATTAGTCATAGAGCAGTCCCAGTTGCGATTGCGCATGTGGTAGTATGATTTGGATGGAGATGGTCAATACTGGGTGAAAGGACAGTTGGGTGCTCTCATTGATCTATTGGAATCAAACAGCGGGAAGATTTAATCAAAGCTTTGATAACCTTTTTGGACCCTGTGCACAATGTCTTTCGCTTCTCAGATTTTGAGCTTACCCCTACACTGGAGGAAATAGTTGGGTACATCCATTTCGTCCGTAACTTGAGAAAACAACAGTTGATATTCTCGAGAGCCCCTTCAGTGCACAAGCTCTTTGATCTTCTAAATATCAGCAAACAAATGAACAAGGATCATGTGGACAAAGGATGTTATCCCTTTTAGTTTTTGTATTCCAGATTCGGACATTTTGTTGGGTTCGAAACACATGAAAAAGGATTGAATAACAAACAATACAAGAATCTTTGGCAAATCCATCATAGGTTCGCCTTCATAGTTGTGTTCCTGGGAATCATAGCCTTTCCAAATGCCGAGGGGACAGTAGATATCCGCATGGCTAGAGTTGCACAAACCCTTATCACAAAGGAAGTTCATATATTTGATCCTCTAATACTGGCAGATATTTACTGGGCATTGACATTGTGCAGATCAGGGGCTCAATTCTTCGAAGGTTGCAGTATTCTTTTACAAATGTGGTTGATTGAGCATCTCCACCATCATCCTAGATTCATGAGATATGGTTTGAGCACAGATAACTTCATCAAGGGCTATGAGGAGAGGGTAAAAGACTACAATGCTCCAGAAGGATTTGAGTCCTGGGTTTCTCACTTGAAAGCTCTAAAAGCAAGTCAGGTTGAATGGACTATAGGGTGGCTCCCGATGACGGAAGCTATATACATGACGGCTGCTAAGGGTTACCTAATGTTGATGGGTTTGAGGATTGTCCAGCCATATGCGCTATAAAGGGTCCTAAGACAGCTAGGAAGATATCATATGGCGCCTGAAGATGAAGACCTAACCACTCGGGTCATTGAGTTACATCCAGAAGCTTCGTTGCCTGAAGCCTTAGTTCAGCAGGATTGGACTGGTTGCCGATATCTGAAAAATGGCAGGTGCAAAGGGGGAAGTATATCCAAGATACGCCGTTTGAGAAAAGGTCTTGTGCAAGCTACAAGCCAAAGCCTGAACTCGAGCCCCAGAGGCCTGCCAAGAGACCTCATGTTCAAGTTTTTGATTATAAAGTCCAAGAAAGATTAGCTTGGGGTGAAAAGATGTGATGACCCAACCCATCATCTCATGTGTTACCTCCCCGTTTTCCCCATTTATTTCTTCTTCATGTTTCGTTATCGGCATTTGATGAGTTAGAGTTGAATTGGGTTGGTTTTGGTAGAAAATGAGACACTTAGTCTCCTTAAGGAAGGCTTATATTGAAAAAGTCAACCGGATGTTGACTATAGAGTTAGATGGCTCGAAGGTGATTTTCGATGATTCGATTAGCTTCGGGGAATGATTTGTGACTTAGGAGTGCGATCGAAATTGATTTTGGAGGTCCAGTGTAGAATTAAGATTGAATTGGCGAAGTTAGTATTTTGGCAAATTCCGATTGGTAGGTGAGATTTTGATCTGGGGCTCAGAATGGAATTACGAGAGTTGCAGTAGCTTCGTTAGGTGATTTTGGATATGTGTGCAAAATTTCAGATGATTCGGAGGTGATTTTGTTGGGTTTTTGATCGACTGTGAGTTTCGGAAGAGTTTGAAGAACTTAGGCTTGAAATTGAGGAGAAATGAGGACTTTTGTGTTGTTGGATGTGTTTTTAAGATTGGAACAAGTTTGAATAGGGTATTAGATCATGTCTGTACTTTTGATTGAGGTCCCGGGGGCCTCGGGGTGAGTTCGGGTGGTTAAACGGAGAGTTTTTGAAGTTTGTTGCATGTTGATGTTGCTGGTATCTGTTGGTTTCGCACCTGCAGTTATGGGACCGCAGGTGCGGTCTCGCAGAAGCGATCTGGGCCTCGCAGAAGCGGAATTATGGGACCTTGTCTGAGTCCGCATGAGCGAAAGATTTGACCGCATAGGCGGTCCCGCTGAAGCGAATTAGGGACCGCAAAAGCAGTGGGTGCCTTAAGTGAAAAGTCCGCAGAAGCAGACGTGGACCGCATATGCGGAAGTCGCAATAGCGGTAATATATCCGCAGAAGCAAAATGACTGGCAGTTAAGTGAGATTAATCTTTTCGCAAATTTTTGAAAGAACAACATTTTGGACTCCGAACTTTGAAACTTTGAGGCGATTTTGAAGAGGGTTTCGAGGGCTTTAATCAGGTATAGACTCTTGGACTTAGAATTCGATTTTATGGTGTATAAACATGGAATTAGATTGAATAATCAAGGAATCAAAGGTCAAAAATGGTGGTTTAGGGCTTGAACTTAAGAGAGTTTAAAGTAGGGATTTGAGGGGTCAAATAGACTCCGATTTTGGTAAATTTGATATGTATGGACTCGTGGCGAGACGAGGAATCCGGTGATGTAAATTTTATAATTTTTTGAGAAGTGGTCCCAGGGCTCGGGTTTTGCCAACTTCATGATTTTCGATGCTTTTCGAGTCTTTTCGATTGGGTTATATTCCCTTAGCCTATTGTAATGTATTCCTTGTGGTTTTGATCAGATTTGATGAGTGAGGAGGTCAATTCGAGAGGAAAAGGCATAGCGAGCTAGATTTTAGGCCGGCTTAAGGTGAGTAATTGGTGTAAATAATGAATTGAGGGTTTCAAACCCCGAAATTTCACATTGTACCGCTATATTGGGGCGAGGAATGCGCTCTATGACGAGTGCGGGGTTGTTTGGTTATTGGGAATTTTGACTTGGTCCGTCTCGGTGATGTGTTACTGTGTTTTCTACTAGAACTTACTGGAAATCATTGTTACGTGCTTTGACTATTGAGTTTGGGCTTTGTGCCGGTTATTTGAATCCTTCAGGGATTGATTTCATTGATTTTTGCATACTTTGCATATTATTTAACCTCATCCCAAGGTTTTAAGTACTATTTTGCAAAATCAGCCCCTTTTTCTAAACTTGAAAACTCAAATGATATTTAAATGATATTTTGGGCTATGAATTACTGATTTAAAAGTGCCCGATGGGCTTATAGTGATTTCTGGATTTATGGATGGCTCGGGCTACACGCCGCAGCAGTGATATATGATATTGAGGCCGAGGGCCTGGTTGGTGCCATGAGATGGCTTGTTTATCGCGCTTGGGCTGTATGAGCCCCTCCGGAGTCTGTACACACCCCCAGTGAGCACCGTCGATATGAAACATATGGTTGGCTCGGACTGCACGCTGCAGTACCTGAGTGTACCGGTATTTGCATCGCATTGCATTCTTGCGTTATTTCTTAACTGTTACCTGTCATGGTTCTTTCTGTCTATTACCTCATGGACTTGTCGGTTTTATTGTTAAAGTTTTGGTACTGCCTGTTATAGTTGCCTTGTGTTTTTCAGTGATTTCTTATCTTCAGCTGTTATTTATGCTTATTACTCATTGAGTCGGAGTACTCACTTTACTCCCTGCACCTTGTGTGCAGATCTGGGTGCATCACAGGCTGAGGGAGGACCTGTCTAGCTGAGCAGCATTTCACCGGGAGCATCGAGGTAGCTGCATGGCGTTCGCAGCCTTGATCCTTCCCTCCTATCCCTATCTTTCATTACTCAGTTTTTCTTAGACAGTCTTGTTATAGGATGACACTCTGTATTAAAGGCTCGTGATCGTGACACCGGATCCTATTTTGGGTTTATGTTCCCGTATTTTATTGGATTTCAGTACATTACTCCGTATTTATAGATTTTCGATAAAAATGGTTTAGTAATTTAATATCTGTGTTTGAATTCTTGAAACATCATAAGTTGGGTTATTGTTGAATGGTCGGGCTTGCCTAACAATATGTTAGGCGCCATCACGACTGGGGTTTGGGTCGTGACAAGTTGGTATCAGAGCCTAGGTTACTTGGTCTCGCGAATCATGAGCCGGTTTAGTAGAGTCTCGCGGATCGGTATGGAGACGTCTGTATTTATCCTCGAGAGGCTGCAGAACCTTTGGGAAAACTTCATATTCTTGAAATTCTTGTCATGCGTCTTTGTTGATCCGAGAACTAAACTTCTGTATTCTATTCTCTCACAAATTGCGAGAACCCGTGCTATCGAACGTGGCAGACGACCACCAGTACCACCCACTAGAGGTCGTGGTCGAGGTAGACCAGCGAGGGAAGCACCTGTAGATCCACCAGCTGCCCCGGTTCAGGACCAGCCTTCAGCTGTAGATGCTCCAGCAGCACTTGTACAGGCACCAGCAGTGCCCATTGTGATTCTTGGCCTCCAGGAGGCCTTGGCTCAGATATTATCCATTTGCACTTGCCTGGCTCAGGCAGTCTCAGCCACTACTGCAGCAGCTACCTCATAGACCGGGCGAGGTCATCAGACCCCCACTGCTCGCACATCTCAGCAGGTTGTTCAGGGATTGCAGACACCGGGATCAGCCCCAGCTCAGCTAGTAGCTCCAGTTGCCCCAGTTGCACCAGCTCCAGACTATGTGGTTCCAGCCATGCCAGACGATGAGCAGCATCGTCTTAAGAGGTTCGGTAGGCTCCGGCCTCCGGTGTTCAGTGGTGCTGAGGGCGAGGATGCCCAGGGTTTTCTTGACAGCTGTCAACGTATGCTTCGCACCGTAGGGATTCTAGAGTTGAGTGGATTGTCTTTTACCACTTTCCAGTTCTCAGGGGCTGCATTTACATGGTGGGAGGATTTTGAGAGGCATAGGCTTGTTGGTGCAGCACCCCTTACATGGCAGCAGTTCTCCACTCTCTTTCTGGAGAAGTATGTACCGCAATCTCGTAGGGAGGAGCTGCGTCATCAGTTTGAGTGGTTGACCCAGGGGGACATGTCTGTGACCCAGTACGAGATGAGATTTTTGCAGCTAGCCTGTCATGCTACTTGGCTGATCCTGATAGATCAGGAGAGGATTAGGAGGTTTGTGGATGGCCTCAACTATTCACTCCGCATTTTGATGACCAGAGAGAGGGTTTTAGGTGCCTCGTTTGAGGAGGTGGTTGACATTGCTCGTGATATTGAGGTGATTCGCCGCTGGGAGCGTGAGGAGAGGGAGGCGAGGCCTCAGAGTTCAGGCAGTTTCAGTAGTGCTCCATCTAGGGGCCAGTTCCAGCGTGGTAGAGGTCATTCCTTCAGGCCTCCTCACTCAGCTCGCCCTGAGTATAGTGGGGCTTCTTCAGGCCGCGGTCATCAGGGATTCCAGTAGGGCCAGCCTTCACCTAGTGCCCTTCTCGCACAGAGTTCTTCTCATGCCTCTTCAGCCCAGGGTTCTTCGACAGCGAGGGGTTCCCTTCAGTCCCCTCCAGCACCAGGCAGTTGCTACGAGGGTGGTGAGTTTGGCCATATGAAGAGGGATTGTCCTCGACGTCGTGGTGGTCAGTTTCAGCAGAGGGACCAGCCCTCATCTTCTACTCCATCTACTTCAGCACCCTTCCAGTCAAGTAAAGGTGGGGGACAGGCAGCCAAGGGTCGCCCTAGGGGTAGAGACCGATCTGGCGGTGGCCAGGCATGATTCTATGCTCTCCTAGACAGGAGGGACGCCATTGCATCAGATGCTGTTATCACAGGTATTATCTCAGTCTGCCACAGGGATGCCTCTATCTTGTTTGATCTCGGTTCCACCTATTCCTAAGTGTCTTTATATTTTGCTCATCACCTGAGTAAGACCCGTGGGTGTCTTGCTTTACTTGTGCATGTATCTACCCCAGTGGGTGATACTATTTGTTGTAGACCATGTGTATCGGTCTTGTCTAGTGACTATTGGGGGTCTGGAGACCCGAGTTGACTTGTTGCTGTTGAGCATGGTAGATTTTGATGTTATTCTAGTCATGGATTAGCTATCTCCGTGCCATGCTATTCTAGATTGTCATGCTAAGACAGTCACGTTGTCTATACCGGGTGTTCCGAGGATTGAGTGGCGTGGTATGACTGACTACGTCCCCAGCAAGGTGATTTCTTTTCTAAAGGCCCAGCGGATGGTTGGGAAAGGTTGTCTATTGTATTTGGCTTTCGTGAGAGATGTTGGAGCTAAGACTCCTAGTCTTGATTCTGTTCCCGTTGTGAAGGATTTCCCTGACGTGTTCCCAGCAGACCTGTCGGGCATGCCGTCGGACAGGGTCATTGATTTTGGTATTGATCTGGTGCCTGGCACTCAGCCTATTTCTATTCCTAAGTATCGCATGGCACCAGCGGAGTTGAAGAAATTAAAGGATCAGCTTCAGGATCTCCTAGATAAGGGGTTCATTCATCCGAGTGTCTCACCGTGGGGTGCACCGGTCTTATTTGTGAAGAAGAAGGATGGCACAATGAGAATGTGCATTGACTACAGGCAATTGAACAAGGTAATAGTAAAGAACAAGTATCCCCTGCCCCGTATTGATGATTTGTTTGACCAGCTCCAAGGGGCAAAGGTATTCTCCAAGATTGATCTCCGTTCAGGCTATCACCAGCTGAAGATTAGGGATTCAGATATTATGAAGACTGCTTTCAGGACTAGATATGGGAACTATGCATTTCTGGTTATGTCCTTTGGGTTGACTAATGCCCCAGCAACATTCATGCACTTGATGAACAGTGTATTTCGGCCGTATCTGGATTCATTCGTGATTGTTTTTATTGATGACATCCTGGTGTACTTGCATAGCCAGGAGGAGCACGCACAGCATTTGAGAGTGGTATTACAGAGATTGAGGGAGGAGAAGTTTTATGCAAAATTCTCCAAGTATGAGTTCTGGCTTAGTTCTATGGCTTTCCTGGGGCACGTGGTGTCCAGTGATGGTATTCAGGTTGATCTGAAGAAGATAGAGGTGGTGCAGAGTTGGCCTAGACCGTCCTCAGCCACAGATATTCGGAGTTTCCTCGGTTTGGCGGGTTATTATCGTCGGTTCGTCAAGGGTTTTTCATCTATTGCTTCGCCCTTGACCAAGTTGACGCAGAAGGGTGCACCATTTGTATGGTCAGACGAGTGCGAGGAGAGCTTTCAGAAGCTCAAGACGGCTTTAACCACAGCTCTAGTGTTGGTTCTGCCATCAGCTTTAGGTTATTACACAGTGTATTGCGATGCCTCGAGAGTTGGGATCTGATGTGTGTTGATGCAGGAAGGTAGAGTTATTGTATATGTTTCTCATCAGTTGAAGCCCCACGAGAAGAACTACCATGTGCATGACTTAGGGTTGGTTGCTATAGTTCATGCTTTGAAGATTTGGAGGCACTACTTATATGGAGTATCTTGTGAGATGTTCACGGATCACCGTAGTCTTCAGCATTTGTTCAAGTAGAAGGACCTTAACTTGAGGCTGCGGAGGTGGCTTGAGTTACTCAAGGACTATGATATTACCATTCTGTATCATCCGGGGAAGGCCAATGTAGTGGTCGATGCTTTGAGCCGGAAGGCAGTGAGTATACGTACTTTGGTGTACATTCCAGTTGGGGAGAGGCCCTTTGCAGTGGATGTTCAGGCTTTGGCCAATCAGATGGTGAGGTTAGACATTTCGGAGCCTAGTCGGGTGTTGGCTTATGTAATTTCTCGGTCTTCTTTGTATTACTGCATTAGAGGGTGCCAGTATGATGATGCCAGCGATGTGTCTATTGATGATGATGGCGTGTTGAGGGTGCAGGGCCAGATTTGTTTGCCCAATATGGATGGGCTTCGGGAGTTGATATTAGGGGAGGCCCACAGCTCGCGGTACTCATTCATCCGGGTGCCGCAAAGATGTATCAGGATTTGAGGCAGCACTACTGGTGGAGGAGAATGAAGAAAGATATTGTGAGTTATGTAGCTTGGTGTCTCAATTATCAGCAGGTCAAATATGAGCATCAGAGGCTCGGTGGTGTACTTCAGCGGATGGATATTCCAGAGTGGAAGTGAGAGAGGATTACTATGGATTTTGTGAGTGATCTCCCTCGTACCTCGAGGAAGTTTGATTCGATTTGGGTTATTGTGAATCAGCTGACCAAGTCTGTGCACTTCATTCCAGTGTGTACTACCTATTCTTCGGAGCGACTGGCACGGATTTTCATCTAGGAGATTGTTCAGTTGCATGGGATCCCAGTTTCTATTATCTCAGATAGTGGTACTCAGTTCACTTCCCAATTTTGGAGGACCTTTCAGCGGGAGTTGGGTACACAGGTGGAGCTGAGCACAGCATTTCATCCTCAGACGGACAGGTAGTCCGAGCGTACCATTCAGATATTGGAGGACATGTTGTGTGCCTGTATTATTAATTTTGGAGGTTCTTGGGCTGAGTTCTTGCCACTTGCAGAGTTTTCTTATAAAAATAGCTATCAATCCAGTATCCAGATGGCGCCGTATGAGGCCTTATATGGGAGACGGTGTAGATCTCTAGTTGGTTGGTTTGAGCCCGGCGAGGCTAGACTATTGGGGACAGAGTTGGTCCAGGATGCCTTAGAGAAGGTGAAAGTGATCTATGAGAGACTTCATACAGCTGGGTCGCGTTAGAAGAGTTATGCGGACCGGAAGGTTCGAGATGTATCTTATATGGTGGGCGAGAAGGTGTTGTTGAAGGTTTCTCCTATGAAGGGCGTTATAAGGTTTGGGAAGAAAGGGAAGCTGAGTCTGCGGTTCATTGGGCCTTTTGAGGTACTTAGGAGGATTGGGGAGGTGGCCTATATGTTTGCTTTGCCACCCATCTTGTTGGGGGTTCATCCGGTATTCCATGTTTCTATGCTCCGAAACTATGTTGGGGACCCGTCTCATGTGTTAGGCTTCAGCACGGTTCAGTTGGACGATGACTTGACCTATGATGTGGAGCCAGTGGCTATTTTGGGTTGTCAGGTTCGAAAGTTGAGATCAAAGGATATAGCTTCGGTGAAGGTGCAATGGAGAGGTCGGCCCGTGGAGGAGGCTACCTGGGAGATCGAGCAGGAGATGTGGAGCAGATATCCTCACCTATTTGAGACTTCAGGTATGTTTTTTGACCCCCTCGAGGACGAGCATTTGTTTAAGTTGAGGAGGATGTAATGACCCGATCCGTTGTCTCATGTGTTACTGCCTCGTTTTCCCCATTTATTGCTTTTTCATTTTTCGTTATCGGCATTTGATGAGTTAGAGTTGAATTGGGTTGGTTTTGGTAGAAAATGAGACACTTAGTCTCCTTAAGGAAGGCTTATATTGGAAAAGTTAACCGGATGTTGACTATTGAGTAGAGGGCTCGAGGTGATTTTCGGTGATTCGGTTAGCTTCGGGGGATGATTTGTGACTTAGGAGTGCGATCGGAATTGATTTTGGAGGTCCGGTGTACAATTAGGCTTGAATTGGCGAAGTTAGTATTTTGGCGAATTTCGGTTGGTAGGTAAGATTTTGATCCGGGTATCGGAATGGAATTCCGAGAGTTGCAATAGCTTCATTAGGTGATTTTGGATATGTGTGCAAAATTTCAGATGGTTCGGAGGTGATTTGGTTAGGTTTTTGATCGAATGTGAGTTTCGGAAGAGTTTGAAGAACTTAGGCTTGAAATTGAGGAGAAATGAGGATTTTTGTGTTGTTGGAATTGTTTTTAAGATTGGAACAAGTTTGAATAGGGTATTGGATCATGTCTGTGCTTTTGCTTGAGGTCCTGGGGGCCTCGGGGTGAGGTCGGGTGGTTAAACGGAGAGTTTTTGAAGTTTGTTGCATGTTGATATTGCCGGTATCTGTTGGTTTCGCACCTGCGGTTATGGGACCGCAGGTGCGGTCTCGCAAAAGCGATCTGGGCCTCACAGAAGCGGAATTATGGGACCTTGTCTGAGTCCGCAGGAGCAGAAGATTTGACCGCATAGGCGGTCCCGCTGAAGCGAATTAGGGACCGCAAAAGCGGTGGGTGCCTTAAGTGAAAATTCCGCAGAAGCAGAAGTGGACCGCATATATATCCGCAGAAGCGGAATGACTAGCAGTTAAGTGAGATTAATCTTTTCGCAAATTTTTGAAAGAACAACATTTTGGACTCCGAACTTTGAAAATTTGAGGCGATTTTAAAGAGGGTTTTGAGGGCTTTAATTAGGTATGGACTCTTGGACTTAGAATTCGATTTTATGGTGTATAAACATGGAATTAGACTGAATAATCAAGGAATCAAAGGTCAAAAATGGTGGTTTAGGGCTTGAACTTAAGAGAGTTTAAAGTAGGGATTTGAGGGGTCAAATGGACTCCGATTTTGGTAAATTTGATATGTATGGACTCGTGCCGAGACGAGGAATCCGGTGATGTAAATTTTATAATTTTTCAAGAAGTGGGCCTGGGGCTCGGGTTATGCCAACTTTATGATTTTCGATGCTTTTCGAGTCTTTTCGATTGGGTTATATTCCCTTAGCCTATTGTAATGTATTCCTTATGGTTTTGATCAGAGTTGACATGCGAGGAGGTCAATTCAAAAGGAAACGGCATAGTGTGCAAGATTTTGGGCCGGCTTGAGGTGAGTAATTGGTGTAAATAATGAACTGAGGGTTGAAACCCCGGAAATTCACATCGTACTGCTATGACGAGTGCGGGGCTGTTTGGTTATTGGGGATTGTGACTTGGTCTGTCCCGGTGATGTGTTACTGTGTTTTCTACTAGAACTTGTTGGAAATCATTGTTACCTGGTTTGACTGTTGAATTTGGGCTTCGTGCCGGTTATTTGAATCCTTCAGGGATTGATTTCACTGATTTTTGCATACTTTTCATATTGTTTAACCTCATCCCAAGGTTTTAAGTACTATTTCGCAAACTCAGCCCCTTTTTCTAAACTCAAAAACTCAAATGATATTTAAATGATATTTTGGGCTGTGAATTACTGATTTAAAAGTGCCTGAGGGGCTTATAGTGATTTCTGGATTTATGGATGGTTCGGGTTGCACGCCGCAGCAGTGATATGATATTGAGGCCGAGGACCTGGTTGGTGCCACGAGATGGCTTGTTTATTGCGTTTGGGCTGTAGGAGCCCCTCCAGAGTCTGTACACACCCTCGGTGAGCGTCGTCGATGTAAAAATATATGGTTGGCTCGGACTACACGCCGCAGTGGGTACCTGAGTGTACCGGTATTTGCATTGCATTGTATTCTTGCGTAATTTTTACCTGTTACCTGTCATGGTTCTTTCTGTACTGTTACCTCATGGACTTGTCGTTTTACTGTTAAAGTTTTGGTACTGCATGTTATAGTTGCCTTGTGTTTTTCAGTGATTCCTTATCTTCAGCTGTTATTTATGCTTATTACTCACTGAGTCGTAGTACTCACTTTACTACCTGCACCTTGTGTGCAGATCTAGGTGCATTACAGGCTGAGGGAGGACCTGTCTAGCTTAGCAGCATTTCACCGGGAGCATCGAGGTAGCTGCACGGCATTCGCAGTCTTGATCCTTCCCTCCTATCCCTATCTTTCATTACTCAGTTTTTCTTAAACAGTCTTGTTATAGGATGACACTCTGTATTAGAGGCTCATGATCATGACACCGGATCCTATTTTGGGTTTATGTTCTCGTATGTTGTTGGATTTCAGTACATTACTCCATATTTATAGCTTTTCGATAAAAATGGTTTAGTAATTTAATATCTGCGTTTGAATTCTTGAACCATCATAAGTTGGGGTTATTGTTGAATGGTCGGGCTTGCCTAACAATGTGTTGGACTCCATCACGACTGGGGTTTGGGTTGTGACAAAAGAGAAAATATCAAGCTGCCATCCACACCTTACAAGATAAATTGAGAAACCTGGAATTCAATAACGATCTCCAAGCACAAGAAGCTGAAGGTGAAAGAAAGGATTGGCTCACGAGAATGAAGCTCTCTGAGTCAAAGTTCGAGAGATGAGAATAGCAGCTGAAATCCGGGCAGAAGCAGAAATGATAAAAACTCATCTATAGCCTTACGCAGAAAATACGTGACTGTGAGCATGATTTGCAAAAGACTGAAGCTGAACTAGCAAAAAGCCCGAGCCAAGTTAGCTAAGAATACGAAAGGAAGGGCCAGTTAGTTCAGCAACTGAAGGAGAAGTATGACAAAGGAAAAAGAAAAAGGTCAATGTCCTTGAGAACGAAATGGCCAAGCAGGCGAGAGATTTAAAAGAAGAAAGGGAGCACTACTATGCCTGATGTCATAGCTAGAGAAAGACGTGCAATAGCTTCAAGAGTAGAATCATACAGCCGGACAAGTTTTGGGTGCCAGATCTCAACAGATAGGGCGGTTGCTACAGGAGAAAGTTATTATCAGGGAAAGGGTTAGGAGCATTGCAGACTACATTGTGATTAAATGCAACGAATGTTAAGACATGACCGAGTCCATGTTCTTCGCTTCAGTTATAATTTTTGTCAGGCAGATCATGGTTGACTTGTTTCTCCTCCAAGAAGATATGGCACAAAGGCCCGCAGCATGGCTAATTGGAGCAGTAGTTGAGGCACTTATGTATTCTTGACTTTCTTTATTCAAGTCTATATTTTGTTAGTTCATTTTTAGTCTGTATTGTCAGGTTGTTAGATCATTTTTGAGTTTGCACTTTCTTTCGAAGTTTGTTGGTCCACTCATCGAGTCTGTCAGTCTTTGTGTTTAAATCTGTCGGGAGAAGCTGTCATAATCAGGATGTTTTTCTTTTATTTTATGAAATTTGAAAAACCCAAAAAAATGTTTTTTATTTATTTTATTTCACACATGTTCCTAGAACGATGCTTGGTCTGATTCATGCAGCCGTGAAATGAAAAAATAGGATTCGAGCATAACCGTGAAATGAAAAAATAAAAAAAAATAGAGAAAACAAGAAAATTGTGGGAAAGAAATAATGGCAAAACAAGAGTGTGAAAATGAGTGAATAGAAACAAGATCAAGCAATGAAAAGTAGGAATGAAAAAAGAGAGCAAGAAATTTCAAAATGCAAATTAGTAAAAGCCAGGATGACGCAAGCGGCCGTTCAAATGCATAGTAGAAATTTTTAACTGCTTAGGTGCATTGCATCCCCAACATGCGGTTGCCTATCTGTTAAGCTCTAATCGCTAACGAGTTTGCTTGTTGTCATCAAGTCCAGGCAGGTAGTTAGTTTGTTTGGCATTCTAGCAACTCACCGTAGAACATCAGGTCCAAAAACAAGTTGATCATGGATGGCCAAGAACTGGATGCAAGTGTTATTGATCCATCAAGGGAGGGGGAAGATTCTGATGTTAATTTGAAAGAGGAGTTGCATAAGTTAAAACACCAAATGGCAGAGATGTACCAGGCGTGGATGAAAGGGCATCCACCACCATCATACCGCGCTAACACTACTTTCGTCCCGCCATTGGCTCAATCCCAAGAACCTCCCATTGCTGATTCATATCCAGGCTTCCCCTATTTCCACCACTATCAAGCACCACTTCCCAAACCACACAAGCACCACCAGCTAAACCAGTCTATACCCCCTCTACCAGCCACCCTATTTTTGTAGCATCCCCGCCCACTACACTCTATCGATCCTCCAGCGAGCCCTTATTCCAAACCCAAGATAACCAATACTACACCCCGGGGCCTACTTTCAAGGCCCAAGGCCATTACTCATACACTCCTCGTTTCGGCCTCCCAGTTGAGATTGAGAAACCACCTAAAAACCCAGAGCAGGAGGAGATGTTCAGGAAGGTAAGAAGCCTGGAACAATCTTTAGAAACATACAGGGATTGGGAGGCCAGGTGAGCATAGCCTACAAAGATTTTTGTGTCTATTTCCTGATGTTCAGTTGCATGTGGGATTCAAGATGCCTAAATTTGACTTATACGATTGGCATGGAGACCCCGTGGCCCACCTAAGGGGATTCTGTAGCAAGATGAGAGGGGCAGGCAGAAAAGATGAGTTGTTAATGGCATACTTTAGCCCGAGTTTGAGTGTCAGAGCGCTGGAGTGGTACACTAATCAAGATCACAACATATGGTATACTTGGGATGATTTGGCCCAAGCCTTTGCTCGTCATTTCCAGTACAACATCGAGATTGTTCCAGATCAATTATCTTTAACTAAGATTGAGAAGCCCAGTAAAAGCTTCAGGGAATATGGTTTTTGCTAGAGATAACAAGCAGCAAGGGTTAACCCTTCAATGGAGGAGAACGAAATGGTGGAATACTTTCTGCAAGCTTTGGAGCCTACTTACTTCGGCCATCTGATATCGGCCATGGGCAAGTCGTTCAACGAGGTAGCGAAGATGGGTGGCATGGTGGAAGAAGGGCTTAAGTCAAGCAAAATCATAAGCTACTCGGCCATCAAAGCAACTACCCAAGCCATTCAAAATGGTACCGGGGGAGTGATCGGAAAGAAGAAGAAAGAAGAAGTGGTAAAAGTTGATTCGGGATCATGGTTTGGACCCAAGGGCCCGTCACAACATTATACCCAGCCTCGACCTCATCACCAAACTTACACCCAAACCCCATACAATCCACCCCAGCATTACTTCCCATCACCAGAACCTCAGATCTCTGTCCACCCCGCCCATTCATATACTTTACCTCATTCCTACTCATAGTGGCGTGCACCAGCCCTACAAAACACCTACCCAGCTCTACAAAATGCTTACCTACCCCCACGAGCTTACCAAAACCCTGTCGGTCTAGGTTTTTGACCTAATCCAACATTCAAAAATGAGAGGTTGCAGCAGAAGAGGACTTTCACCCCATTGGGGGAGTCTTATACGAGTTTATTCTATAGATTGAGGTAGTTGGTATGTTGAGGCCAATTGAGTCGAAATTGCCAAACCCTCCTCACAAAGAATCTTGATTACTCCTTGAGATGTGAATATGGTTCTGGTACTCTGAGGCATAATACAGAGAAGTCCTAGCACTTGAAAAATGCTATGTAGTATCTTATCGACACAAACCGGATTAAAGCCCCAACTCCAGAGGCACCCAACATCAATCAGAACCCATTGCCAACCCATGAGGAAACAAACATGATTGAGATAGTACACAAGGGGGGAGCCCAAGAAGCCTTCATATTCCATCATGATGATTTGATCCAGTGAGATCAAGACAATCAAAACACCAATGGTTGAAGGATCATTTAACAAGTTGAGCATGACAAACGGTGAGCTACCTGTGGTAGTTGAGAAAAGATCCCCAAGTGATGTTGTAGCAAATAAAGAAAAGTCAAAAGTGGTTATGCCAGGGTTTGCAAATAAGCCTATCATAACTGTAGAAGGTGTCGTACGGACCCTGTTATTATCAAGCCTATAACCCAGTTGCCGGCAGTCAATACCAAGGCTATCCATGGAGCTACGAACGGGTGATAGTGACCTATAAGGGAAAGGAAGTGAAAGAATAAGTCAATGATGCCCAGAGACTAACGCGTTCTGGGAGATGCTTTGCTCCGGAAGAGTTGAGAAAAGCTAAAAAATCTAGAGATAATCCAATTCTAGTAAAGAAAGCAGTCACTGAAGAAGAAGCGGAGGAATTTTTAAGAAAAATAGAGGTACTAGATTACTCCATCGTGGAGCAGCTGAGAAAGATGCCGACTCAAATTTCCTTGCTATCATTATTGATCTATTCCGACGAGCATCATCGGGCCCTGATGAAAATTTTGAACGAAGCTCATGTCCCCGACAAGATTTTCGTGAACCAATTGGAGAAGATCGCCAACAAAATATTTGAGGTGAATAGGGTCACTTTCTCTGATGACGAGTTGCCTGTGGAAGGTACTGAACACAACAAAGCTCTCTATCTTGTGGTAAAATATGAAGACTCTATAGTCACCGAGGTGTTAGTTGACAATGGTTCCAGTGCAAATATTTGCCCTCCCTCTACTCTGAACAAGTTGAAAGTTAATGATGAGAGGATACACAAGAACAACAAATACATCCGATGTTTTAACGGTGGAGGGAAAGACTTAATTGGTGATACAGTGCTTGAATTGACCATAGGACTGGTGGAATTCACCATGGAGTTTCAGGTACTGGACATAGCTGTCTCTTACAATTTTCTATTAGGTCGGCATTGGTTACATTCCACCAAAGTAGTCACGTCCACTTTGCAGCCGATAGTCAAGTTGAGTGGGACAGGCAGGAGATCGTCGTGCATGGTGAGGAGAATTTATTGCTCACAGTGATGCCTCTATCCCGTTCATTGAGGCTGAAGATGACAAAGGGCCTTGGGTCTATCAATTTTTTGAAACAGTGCCGGTCGAGAAGGCTCCAGAAGGGAAATGTATTCCAACTCCAAAGATAGCCTCTGCATCCGTCATAGTGACCTCTGAAATGCTGAAAAATGGCTTTGTGCCAGGTAAAGGTCTGGGTGCATCTCTCAAGGTATCATACAGCCAGTGTCCCTCCCTAAAAATTTGGGTACGTTCGGTCTTGGATTCAAACCTACAGCGGCAGATATAAAAAGGGCTAAAAGGTTGAAACAAAAGGCGTGGGCACTTTCAAAGCCTATCCCGCATCTCCCTAGGTCTTTCGTCAAGCCCGGTCCTAGGAAACGTCCAGTGACAACAATTCCAGGTTCTTTGGTTGACATTGATGAAGAGTTAATTGAAAGGTTCCAGAGGTTGTTTGATGTTGTGAACATGGTAGAAGTTGAAAAGGTTCTCGCAAAGCAGATGTGCAGTTCGTCGGGCCGAATGTAAAGCTTAGCAATTGGAAGGCTACTCCTCTCCCTACTCGAAAGGAGTCTTGGTAGTTTGTTTTGCTTTCTTTTATATCTAGTTTATTCCAAGGTTTTGACCATGTACAAACCATGTTATCCTTTATTTTCTATAAAATGAAATTTCCCTTTTCCATCATTCCTGATAGTTCTTAATTTTTTTTCTTCTTTGTACAATTCTTTTTCTGATGGTTTCAATAACATGACATGCATGAGGAATCTTCGACCAAGTCTTAAAAATCAATCTAATTCTGAAATAATAATCTAAGAAATCGAGTGTGATGATAAAATAGAATATTATGAAGATGAAGCATTTGAAGAAATTAGTAAAGAGCTAAGTCACTTTGGAGAGAAACCCAAGCCTAATTTGAATGTAACTGAGGCAATCAATTTAGGGGATCCAAATAATATCAGGGAAACCAAGATAAATGTCCACCTTGAACCGCAAATCAGGGAAGAAATAATTAAAGCATTATTGGAATATAAAGACATTTTTGCATGGTCATATGATGACATGCCAGGCTTAAGTACCGATTTGGTGGTCCATAAATTACCAATTGATCCAGCATTCCCTCCCATCAAGCAGAAGTTAAGAAAGTTCAAAAATGACAGGAGTGAAGATTAAAGAAGAAGTCACAAAGCAGCTCAATGCAAAGGTCATTCTAGTCACGCGGTATCCCACGTGGTTAGCCAATGTTGTGCTTGTACCAAAGAAATATGGTAAGACTAGAGTGTGTGTTGATTACCGTGACCTCAATAAAGCAAGTCCAAAAGACAACTTCCCACTGTGAAATATTCACATTTTGATCGATAATTGTGCCAAGCATGAGACTGGATCGTTTGTGGATTACAATGTGGGATATCATCAAATTTTAATGGATGAGGAAGATGCAGAAAAGACGGCATTCATCACATCGTGGGGAACATATTGCTACTGGGTCATGCATTTTGGTCTGAAAAATGTTGGGGCAACATACGTGAGGGCAATGACAACCATATTCCATGACATGATACACAAGGAGATTGAGGTTTATGTGGATGATGTAATCATAAAGTCCAGGAAGCAGTCTGACCACGTCAAAGATTTGTGAAAGTTTTTCCAAAGGCTCCGCATGTACAATCTCAAGCTCAACCCTGCAAAGTGCGCATTTGGTGTTCCGTCTGGGAAGCTGTTAGGATTCATAGTCAGTCGTCGAGGCATTGAGTTGGACCCATTAAACATCAAAGCTATCTAAGAATTGTCGCCTCCGAGGAACAAGACTAAGCTGATGAGTTTGCTTGGGCATTTAAACTACGTCAGTAGGTTTATTGCTCAACTCACAACAACTTGTGAGCCCATCTTTAAGTTTCTAAAGAAGGATCCTGCGGTTAAATGGACTGATGAGTGTTAGGATACAATTGATAAGATAAAGGGGTACTTTTCAAACCCACCTGTGTTGGTCCCGCCGAAACTCGGGAGGCCTTTAATTCTTAATTTGACAGCATTGGACAATTCGTTTGGCTATGTATTGGGTCAACATGACATTACTAGCAGGAAGGAACAAGCTATCTATTATCTCAACAAGAAGTTCACATCCTATGTGGTTAAGTACACTCCCCTTGAAACAACATGCTGCGCCCTGACTTGGGTGGCATAAAAATTGAAGCATTATTTGTTGTCATACGCTACTTACCTCATTTCTCGTCTAGATCCCCTAAATATATTTCAAAAGTCTATACCCACAAGAAGACTCACGAAGTGGCAGATTTTGCTCACAAAATTTGACATTATCTATGTGACTCGGACCGCGATGAAAGCCTAAGCATTGGCTGATCATTTGGCCAAGAATCCAGTCGACGAAGAGTATGAACCAATGAGAACTTATTTTTCCGATGAAGAACTGATGTATATGATGAGATGGAGCAGGTTGAAAAACTAGGTTGGAAACTCTTCTTTGATGGAGCCGCTAACATGAAAGGTGTCGGAATAAGGGCCGTGCTCATTTCCGAAACAGTGCATCACTACCCTGTTACGGCCTAACTATGTTTCTATTGCACCAATAACATGGCTGAGTATGAGGAGTGCATTCTAGTTTTGAGGTTAGCTTTAGACATGGGTGTCTGGTAAGTCTTGGTCTTAGGAAACTCGAACCTTCTGGAGTACCATATTCAAGGAGAATGGGAAATGCGGGATTTAAAGCTCATACCGTATCGATAATGTTTGCATGATCTTTTTCAATGGTTTCACTCAATATATTTCAGGCATCTTACAAAGATCCATAATGAGGTTGTCGATGCTTTGGCTACCTTGGCATCAATGTTGCACCACCCGGACAAAGCTTATGTCGACCCTCTGCATATTCAAGTTCGTGAGCAGCATGCCTATTGTAATGTGGTTGAGGAAGAACTTGATGGTGAACCGTGGTTCTATGATATCAGGGAGTACATCACAATGGGGGTATATCCGATACAAGCCACAGGTGATCAAAAAAGAACAATTCGATGTTTGGCCAGTGGATTTTTCTTGAGCGGAGCGATTTTGTACAAGAGAACTCTAGATCTTAGGCTATTAAGGAGCATCGATGCTAAACAAGCCATGACTTTTATGACCGAGGTATATTCCGAAGTTTGTGGGCCACATATGAGCAGGTATGTTCTGGCAAAGAAGATTCTCCGAGTAGGGTATTACTGGCTTACCATGGAACAAGATTGCATTAGCTTTGTGCGTAAGTGTTATCAATGCCAAGTACACGGACACTTGATTTATTCTCCACCATCCGAGTTGCACACAATGTTCGTACCATGGCCTTTTGTTGCTTAGGGCATGGATTCATTGGACCAATCGATCCAGCAACATCCAATGGGCACAAGTTCATTCTGGTGGCCATTGACTACTTCACTAAGTGGATTGAGACGAAAACTTTCAAATCTGTGACCAGGAAGGCAGTGGTCGATTTTGTTCATTCGAATATCATTTGTTGATTTGGGATCCCAAGGGTGATCACCACAGATAACGATGCTAATCTTAACAGTTATCTGATGAAAGAAGTGTGTCAATAGTTCAATATTACACATCGAAATTCCACTCCATACCGCCCTAAGGTGAATGGATCAGTCGAGGTATCCAACAAGAACATAAAAAAGATACTTCAAAAAATGGTGCAAGGTTCTAGGCAATGGCATGAGAAGTTGCCCTTTGCTTTGTTGGGTTATCGCACTACTGTTTGCACTTCAGTAGGTGCAACTCCTTATTAGTTGGTATATGGCACCGAAGCAGTGATACCCGCAGAAGTTCAAATTCCATCCCTTCGGATTGTTGCTGAAGCCGAAATGATGATGATGAGTGGGTCAAAACCCGTCTGGAGCAATTGAGTTTGATTGATGAGAAAAGATTGGTAGCAGTGTGTGATGGCCAGATGTATCAAAAGAGGATGGTAAGAGCATACAACAAGAAGGTGCATCCGTGAAAATATGAAGTGGATCAGCAAGTATTGAAATGCATCTTTCCATATCAGGCTGAAGTAAAAGGCAAGTTCGCACCAAATTGGCAGGGGCCGTTCATTGTAACAAGAGTTTTGTCCAATGGTGCTTTATATTTAACAGATATAGAAGGAATGTGTAGATATGGCTATCAACTCTAATGCAGTCAAAAGATATTATGTATGATTTCTTTGGTTTGTCTAATTGTTGTTTGTACTTGGCATATTTTGAGGATTGGAATGATGAAGGCATTTTATTCTTCTATCCAAATACTTTATCCTTTGATATCCCTTTGAGCCTTATTTATTTCTTTTCATACCCCTCTTTTGGAATCAGTAGTAAAATTCAAAAACACGAACGCAAATGGTAAGTAAAAAAAAAGAGAAAAAGAGAAGAGAAAAGAGAAAGAAAAGAATGGAAATGAGAAAAGAAGGAAAAAAAGGAAAAAAAAAGACAAAAAAATCAAAGAGAAAGGTAACAACAACAAAGCAATTCATATTTCATAAACTACGTTCGACCTGATTCCTTTTAAGGATACGTAGGCAACCTCACGGTTCAGTCCCATAAAAATAAAAATTCAAAAGTCCCCAAGCAAAGAAACTGGGGCAGAAAGTTGTGGTTGTTATAAGAGATTTGATTCTAAAAGTTGTAATTTTGAACCCATTCAAGCTGTTTTGAGCCCTTGTGATACCTTTTATTTCTAGCCCTATCCATAAGCCCATATTACAGTCCAAAGAAAGACCATTCGATCAGTCTTCGAGAGATGCCAAGTCAAGCAATCATAGGTGTGATTCATATCAGGGGAAACACTCCAGTCTAAGTAGGCAAAATGAAAATGAGAGAGTCTTATTGGTAAAAACCCTCACAGGCACCATAAGGCAACGGAAAGCTAAGAGAAATTAAAAAATGAGAGAGTCTTATTGGTAAAAACTCTCGCGGGCACCGTAAGGTGATAGTGGGTTGAGAGATGAATAAATGAGACAGGTTTGTTGGTAAAAGCCCATCAGGGCATTGTAAGCCAAACAAGGTTGTTGACCTTGCAAAGGAATCAGATTATGGGAATCCCAGGCATAAAGTGTGAAGACTGAAACAGGATTGATTAAATGGACTAGGTTGTTTAATCTGAAGTGCATGTCATGATCATTGATGTTAGCACCCTCACTTAGATAATTCCTTTTTTCCTTTACTTTCGCAAACAGTCCTTCTGTTTTGATTTTTCTTCTCTATTCATAACTCTCGAAGTCATTGAATTTCGTTTCCTTTTAGGTATATTCCTCTAAAGAGATGCTAAGCAAAAGAAAGGATTTCAAATCTTACTACCAACTTCCAAAATTGCACAAAGTAAAGTGCGTCCAAAGCGTACCAGAAACTGGATGATAAAAAATGAAAAGTATGGTGTTAATGAAAGTTCAAGTGGTCTAGTGGTCTGTGAATTTTGGGGAAGATACAAAGGTTCAAATTGGAAGGACAGAAATAAACAGCAGGTTGGGTGTAGAGAATTCAGATCGTTCAGGGTCCTGTGATTGAAACTCGGACAGAAAGACAAATAATTCTTGGCCGATTCAAGGCGACTAGTCAAAGCGAAACACAACAGCAAAAGTGCCACCTTCAGCAAGAATGACACAAACTAACCACCACATTTTCAAACTGATAATATTTTTCTTTAATTGAAACAGGGGCAGAAAACTTTGTTTGTTTCGGAGAAACCCTCCATGAGGAAATCATGTACTAGACAGGCTCGACAATAAGTTCTAGTACCCTCCTGGATAACAGGGTTTAATAAGAATTAAGGCCCTCGCAAATGACAAGGTCTGACGAGAGGTCTACTTTTGGTAAGTATAATTTAGCATTTAAGATTCCACTTTTGAAATGAGACTTGGTTTGAAATTTTCAAGATAAATGAATTTAATTTAGAATTTATTTTGATAACAAGAATTGATTAACACTCACAGATATTCCCAATATCAAACTGGAACAGAAAAATTTCTTTTATTTTGTCTGTTTTTGTTGAAATCAGGTGCCCACCTGAAGAACCAGGGAAGACAACACGAGTTTTAAGAATAGAAAGTAGTTCATGTTCAAGAAATCAAGTACCCACCTGGAGAAACAAGGAAGACAGTTCAAAGAAAAGCAGTTTCAAAGAAAGAACAATTTAGGTCCAGCAATCAGGCACTCACCTGGAAAAACAAGGGAAGACAGTTCCAAGGAAAAGTAGTTTCAAGCAAAAGTAGTTCAGGTTCAGCAATCAGGCGACCACCTGGAGAAATAATGGAAGACGACACAAGTTCAGAGGAAAGCAAGTCAAGCTTAGCAATCAAGCACCTACCTTGAGAACAAGGGAGAACAACTCAAGTTTCAAAAAAGAACGGTGCGAGTTAGTAATCATGCGCCCACCTAGAGAGTAAGGAAAAATGGTGCAAGTTTCGAGGGAAAACAGTTCCAAGTAGCAAGAGAAGATGGTTTGACTGTCTGCAATCAGGCGTCCACCTAGAAAACAAGGGAAACAAATTCAAGTTCAGAGGAAAGGAATACAATTCAAATGTTGGTAATCAGGCACCCACCTAGAGAACAAAGGAAAAGAAGCAATGTTCAAAGGAAGACGGTTCAAGTTCAGCAATCAGGAGCCCGCCTAGAGAATAAGGGAAACAAGTCAAGTCTCAAGGAAAAGCAGGGAAAATGTTGTAAATCAGGCACCCACCTGGAGAACAAGGAGAAGCATGTCAAGTTTCGAAGGAATACAGTTGAAGTTTTGGCAATCAAGCGCCCACCTGGAGAGCAAGGGAATATAGTTGAAGTTTCGGCAATTAGGCGCCCACCTGAAGAGCAAGGGAATATAGTTGAAGTTTTGGCAATCGGGCACCCACCTAGAAAGCAAGGGAATACAGTTAAAGTTTCGGCAATCAGGCGCCCACCTTGAGAGCAACTGAATATAGTTGAAGTTTTGGCAATCAGGCGCCTACCTAGAGAGAAAGAGAATACAGTTGAAGTTTTGGCAATCAGGCGTTGTTTTGGAAATTAGGCGCCCACCTCAAGAGCAAGGGAATACAGTTAAAGTTTTGGCAATCAGGCGCCCACCTGGAGAGCAATGGAATACAGTTAAAGTTTTGGCAATCAGGCTCCCACCTGGAGAGCAATGGAATGCAGTTAAAGTTTTGGCAATCAGGCGCCCACTTGAACAGCAAGGGAATATAGTTGAAGTTTTGGCAATCAGGCAAGTTTTGGCAATCAGGCGCCCACCTGGAGAACAAGAAAAGCAGTTCAAGTTTCAAAGAAAGACAGCACAGGTTTATAGAGAAATAGTTTAAGGTAACGAAGGGAATACAATTCAAGTTTTGGTAATCAGGCGTCCGCCTGGAAAACAAGGGAATACAATCAAATGTTGGCAATCAGGCGCTCAACTGAAGAATAAAGGAATTCACTTCAGAATGCAATTCAAGTCAGCAACAAAGGAAGCTCACCTGGAGAATACAAGTCAACAAAGTAGCAGAAACTGCAAGATCAAGTTTGAAGATTGTAGACAAGATTCTTGTAATTCATATATCACTGTTTAGTCTAGCTTCTTTTATTTTGTCCTGGTGTAATAAGGAGTTTAGCAAGCAGTAGTAGCAGTAGCAACAGTAAAATCACAGCTTTCTAGTAGTCCCAGCTACCGAAACTTTCCAAACTACACTGACCAGATTTCTTTATAGCCAAGGATATGTAGGAAACCTCGAAAAAAAGGTGCGATCAAATATTTCAAAAATGCTTCCCACGGAGTATTCAAACGGGCAAAAATTGCTCGTATCTGCTCACTTTATCTTTTCACGAAAACTCTTCATGTTTCCGAGTAAAGTCGGGCAACTGTGAGCATGTGATTTTTGCCCTATGTGAATTACTCCTATAAAATTCAAGAAAAATAATTTTTTTTCCATTTTTTACAATGTTATAGGATTTTGGGGGAATTCGTGCTAATTGTTTGCATTTCTGTGCATGTTTATTTTTTGTTAAAATCATGAAAATACCAAAAATACCATGCATTACATTTAGATTTTGTTTTTATACTTTTAGGATTAATTAGTTAATTATTTGCTTCATTAAATTTGAAAATCACAAAAAAATTGGCTTACTTATGCATTTTTAGCCTCTTAATTTTAAATTAGCAATTTCCTCTCTTAATTTAGGAATAATTAATTTTTGCAAATATTATAGTAGATTCAGCTTAATTTTTTTAAATTAATTATTTTAGGGGTTTTAATTTAGGTTTTAATTAATTAAAATAGGAAAAGAGAAAAATTGAAAAAAAAAAGAAGGAAAAAGAGAATTAAAAATAGGACTATTGTGTAATGGACCAAAATGCAAAGCCCAAATCCCATACCTATTTTCCGTTCCAACCCAGGCCCAGTTACCCGGTCCAGCTCTCTTTAATTAACCAAACTACCCCGTTTTGGACCAACTATCTCAACTGTTGGATCAATAAGATCCAACGGACAGGAACTCATCCATTCCCCAATATAAAATTTCCTAACTGATTACCCCCCCCCCCCC
>MU682781.1:215942-270635 GCA_026770625.1 Nicotiana glauca | reverse complement strand
AAGTGGCGACTCTGAATCTTTTAAATAAAAGAATCCCGTTTCAACCGTCTTTTAATTGGAAAAACTCTTTTTATGCTTATATATCCCTTTCGCCGGGGTGTAAGCACTGTCAAAAAAGAGGTGTGACAGGTACGGTTAAAACTTTTCCATTGCAAAAACTATAGCCAACAATTCTTTTTCGGTGACTGTGTATTTCCTTTGATCCTTGTTCATGGTCTTGATTGCATAGTACACGGGATGGAACATTTTATTATCCTTTTGACCCAAAACAGCCCCAACTGCCATGTCACTTGCGTCGCACATAAGCTCGAAGGGTAAGCTCCAACATGGTGCGGTAATGATTGGGGTAGTGGTCAACTTAAGCTTTAAAAGTTCAAAGGCCTCCATGTATTTCTCATCAAACACAAACTTAGCATCTTTCTTTAGCAACTTGCAAAGGGGATTCACAACCTTTGAAAAATCGTTGATAAACCGCTGGTAGAACCCCGCATGCCCAAGAAAAATCCTCACCCCTTTGACAGAATTGGGGGGTGGGAGCCTTGAAATCACCTCAATCTTGGCTTTGTCGACCTGAATCCCATGTTTAGAAATCTTGTGACCTCACACTATACCTTTTTCAACCATGAAATGGCATTTTTCCCAATTGAGTACTAGGTTGGTGTCTTCACACCGGGCCAAAACTCTATCCAAATTACCCAAGCACGCTTCAAAGGAGTCACCAACCACACTAAAATCATCCATAAAGACCTCCAATATGTCTTCTACCATATCGGTGAAAATAGCCATCATGCATCGTTGGAAAGTCACCGGAGCATTGCATAACTCGAACGGCATACGGGAGAAAGCAAATGTACTATATGGACATGTGAATATGGTCTTCTCTTGGTCCTCCTGGGTAATTAAAATTTGATTATACCTCGAGTAGCCATCCAAAAAGCAATAAAAAGCACGCCCCGCAAGGCGATCAAGCATTTGGTCGAGGAACGGCAACGGGAAATGATCCTTCCGGGTTACCTTATTTAGCTTCTGATAGTCCATGCAAACTCTCCACCTGGTAATGATTCGAGTGGGAATAAGTTCATTGTTGTCATTTATTACCACAGTCATCTCACCTTTTACTCGTCACACATTGTACCAGAGAAGCCCATGAGCTATCGGAGATTGGATACACCACACCTGCATCTAGCCATTTGATCACTTCTTTCTTCACCACCTCTTGCATTGCCTCATTGAGCCTCCTTTGGTGTTCTAAGGAAGTCCTTTCATCCTCCTCCGAAATGATTTTATGCATGCAGAATACAGGGCTTATACCCCGAATGTCGGCCAAATGTCCACCCAATTGCTTTCTTCCTCCTTTTGAGAACCGCCAAAGTGGCGTCTACCTGCAAGTTAGTGAGGCAAGAAGAAATAATAACTGGTAAAGTAGAATTTGAGCCCAAGAACTCATACCTGAGGTGTGGAGGAAGTGGTTTCAACTCCAACACCAGTGGCTCCTCAATATATGGTTTAGTTGGTGGAGTTTTCCGATTTTTAAGATCCAAGGACAATTTTCTAGGCTCATAAGAATACGAGCCCATAATCGTGCAAAGCATTCACGCACTCCACTCTACTAGAATTATCATTGATATCAAGGTTTAGAAGCACGGCCTCAAGAGGATCCTCCACATTAATCATCGAACTTGTGTCATCTACTATCATAGCTGTGACAATTTCCACAAATGAGCACACCTCGGTGCTATTGGGTTGCTTCATGGATTTGCAAACATGGAAGACTACCTTCTCATCTCCCACTCGAAAAGTTAACTCACCCCTTCAACATCAACCAATGCCTTCTGCAAGGAAAGGTCTTCCTAGAATAATTGGGACTTCAAAGTCCACTTCACAATCCAAAATGACAAAGTCGGCCAGCAATATAAACTTGTCCACTCGGACAAGCACATCATCAATTATGCCCAAAGGTCGCTTCATCGATTGATCCGCTATTTGAAGTCTCACTGAGTTTGGCCTAGGTTGCCCAATTCCCAAAGTCTTGAAGACCGAATAAGGCATAAAATTTATGCTAGCCCCTAAGTCATAAAGGGCCTTGGCAAAATCCGCACTACCGATAGTGCAAGGGATAGTAAAAGCTCCGGAGTCTTCAAGTTTTGGGGCCATAGAATGTACGATAGCACTCACTTGATGAGTCATTTTAATTGTTTCACACTTCATCGACCTCTTTTTCGTCACCAAATCCTTCATAAACTTTGCATAGCTCGACATTTGTTCAAGGGATTCCACCAAAGGCACATTTATTGACAAGCTCTTCATCATATAAATGAACTTTTTGAATTGATTATCATTTCTCTATTTTGCAAGCCTTTGAGGATAAGGCGGAGGTGGCCTAGGCAAAGGTGCCTTGGCTGTAGACACCGCCGCCTTGGGCATGTCAATGACGTGTTCCCTAGACGGGTTTACGGCATCTTGAGTTTCCACCTCGGCCTCCTCAATATCTATCCTCACTTCATTGTTCACATTATTCTCAACCACATCTTCAACTATCAAAGGACTCATATCTTCTTGGAACACAACATCATCATCAACAACTTGCTTTTCTTTCACCGCCTCTCCCGCTTCTTGTTGTAACCGCCATCACATGGTTGTTCCCACCCTTCGGGTTCACTACCGTATCATTTGGTAGAGCACCCTTAGGGAGAGTATTTAACGATTGAGATATTTGGCCTATTTGCACCTCCAAATTCCGAATAGAGGTATTGTGGGAAGCCAATTGAGCATCGGAGTCTTGGTTCTTCTTCATCATTTGTTCGAACATCATTTCTATTCTTCCCATATCATTAACCGAAGAACTAGACCCTTGAGATTGAAACAGAGGCGGATTGTTCGATTTTTGGTACATCGAGGGCCTTTGAAAGCCTTGCCCCCGGTTGCCTTGGTTTCCATTATTGTTCCACCCGCCTTGACCATTGTTGTTCCAACTGTTGTTATTACCATTCCAATTCCTTTGGTTGCCTTGATTGTTGTTCCCCCAATTACTGCCTTGGTTGTTGTTGTTCCAATTACCACCACTTTGTTGTTTATTGCCCCAATTGCCTTGGGATTGCCATTGTTGGTTTGAAGAGTTGCCTTTATTGCCTTGAAAATTGTTCACATATTGTACTTCTTCATTTGGTTCATCATAACACTTATTTGAAAAACCACCACCATCATCATATCGATCACAATTCCCTTGAGATTGTTGCCCTCTTTGCCTTCTCTTAAACATATTTACTCCTTCCATGGCACTGACTTGGCGAGGATTTTGGACTTGTTGCAATTGCGCCTTTGCCAATTGATTCATAGTAGTAGTAAGCTCGGCAATATCTTGATCGTGATCATGCAATTCCTTGTGCAAATGGATGACCGTGGGGTCACCTTGGGGCACATTCGCTCTACTTTGCCATGCCGAAGAAGTTTCGGCCATTTCATCCAAAATATCACAAGCTTCATTGTAGGGAAGCTTCATAAAGTTGCCTCCGGCCAATTGGTTCACAATGCATTGATTAGTGGTGTTGATGCCCCGATAAAAGGTTTGTTGAATCGTCACTTTGGTCATATCGTTATTAGGGCACTCTTTCACCATAGTTCTAAACCGCTCCCATATCTCATGCAAAGGTTCCGTTGGCTCTTGCTTAAAGGCCAATATCTCATCTCGAAGTGCCACCATATGCCTGGGTGAGAAGAACTTAGCATTAAATTTATCCGCCAACTCATCCCAAGTTGTGATGGAATGATTGGGGAGTCTCTCCAACAAATCCAATACTTTCCCTCGAAGTGAGAATGGGAAAATTTTCAACCTAAGAGCATCTTCGGACATATTCGTTTGCTTTCTCCCCCAACATGTATCTACGAACCCCTTTAGATGCTTATAGGCATTTTGATCGAAGGCGTCCCTAAAATACCCACGTTGCTCGAGCAAGGTCAACATGACATTTGTGATTTGAAAGTTCCCCACCCGGATTTGGGGAGGAAAGATGGCACTCGCATACCCTTGATTTGGGAGGACTCTTGGAGACACTCTTGGCAGTGGCAGAGGAGGTTCTGAAATATTGTTGTTGTTATTTGCGTTGGCCTGACGGCCTCAACGTTGAGCTTGAGTTAATATAGGAACCTCATCTTGATCAAGATCATCTAGCTCCTCCCCCGCAATCACGTTTCCAAGAGGGTCATTAGCATTGAGAGCCATTGGTACCTGAGTAATCGACACAAACAAAATTAGTAAACAAGAAGGAAAGAAGAACAAAACACAAAACTAACTAAACAGATAGCCAAAACCGTTAGCTCCCCGGCATCGGTGCCAAAAAGTGATCGCAGCCAACTCCACACTACTACAAAGTAGGAAGAGAGGGTCGCAATAGCTTTTACCTGATATGAGGGTCAGGATCAAATTCCTCAGAGAGCTAGAAATTGGAGCTGGGTATCTGTCTAGACTAGAATCGTGTAATTGTTCCAGATGTCACTTATAACATTTTTGGTTTTCAATTATAAACTACTAATTGAAATTGAAACTAAATTATGCTAAGATATGATTGCTAAAAATTGTATCTAATGGATTAAGGGGCACTAGGGTAGTGACTTTTACCTAGGTGGCTAATTGACGGGTAATTGCTTCTAAGGCTTGATTGACATGATTGGGGAAATATGTATAACCATTGCATAATTTTACCCACTCTCACACCTCTCGGTAGAGAGAGTGATTTGCCCAATTGACTCTCTCGAGACCAAATGGGTAGGCGAATTAGCTCAAGCAACTAGGGTTCAAGTCGGGTAATTACTCTCTCGAGGTTTAACCCTTTAACTGAGACTATCAAATCTCTTGAGTCCATCCCAATTCCTTGTTGGGTCAATTTTGGAGACTTAGGCTCTCTTTCTCAAGAAGAGCCCAAGTCAACTTACCATAAATTAGTGTTTTCAATAATCAATTCATAAATTAAACCATAAAATTTGCCCAAATACAAACACCCATAGTCAATCTAACCCTATATCACAGCACCCATCAATTATCCACTCTAGGATTGAGCCACAACCTTAGCTAATGGGTTTAGCTACTTATGATTGAACAAGAAAATAGAGAAATAGATGAAGAAGAAGATATATTAATTAAACGCTAAAGTAAATACAAGAGAATCTATTGTTAAAACTAAGCTAAGGTGCCCAAAATGGCTACAAATGGGTCTCACGACCGCGGCTCAAACTCTGGAATTAACTGATACCCTAAAAATGGGAAAAAGGTTCTATTTATACTAGGATGGAAAACTGGACAAAAATACCCATGCGGGATCAGTGCGGGCCGCACAAAATGGACTGCAGTCGCAGTAGGCTCTTGGACTTCAAATCTTGGTTCTATGAACTTAGGCTCCGCGAACCGTGCAGAATGGACCGCGGCCGTGGAGGTCTCTAATGCGGTCCGCACAAATATGACCGCGGACTGCACAGCTTGAACCAAGGCAATTTTTACCTCTTTGAACTTCTCTTCTGTGGACCGCACATAGTGGTAGTGCGGCCACGGAGCCTTCACCGCGGACCACATAATATGGAGTGCGGCCGCGTTTCTTGAAGACTTGATTTCTATCTCTTTGAATCTACCTAGTTCGGACCTCACATAAGAACTGCGGCTGCACTAGGTTTTATGCTTTGAATTATGCTCTCTGAATCTCCCTAGTGCGGACCGCACTAGGCATATTTGTCCTGAGTTTGCCTTGTCTTTGATACTTGAGCAGGTTTCACCCCTTTTGAGCCAAATTTTTGACATTTCATCACTTTGTCGATCAAACCTACAATCAAGCACAACTTATGAGCCTTTAGGGACTATTTTGTAAGAATTTATAATTAAAGCGTAAGCATGAAGGAGCATAAAACACGTTAAAATCCCTAGTTATCATGCATCCCCCACGGAATGATAAAGGCTATTTTCTCGGCATTTTCCTAATCTATCCAGATCTAATGGTATCCTGCAAAGCAATCCACAAAGGATTGGAGTTCATGCTCGGCACAATTGTCGATCAATATTTGTATATTGGGTAACGAGATATAATCTTTGGGACTTTCTTTGTTTACATATCGATAGTCGACACATACCTTAACCTTCCCATCCTTTTTTAGAATGGGCACGATGGTATCCAACCAAGTAGGGTATTCGACCACTCTGAGAACCTTAGCCTTGATCTGCTTGGTGACTTCTTCTTTGATTTTTAGACTCATGTCGGGCTTGAACTTTTTGATCTTTTGTTTTACATGCAGACACATCGAGTCGGTAGGTAGTTTATGAGCCACTATGGATGTGCTCAACCTGGTCATGTCATCATAAGACCATGCAAAGATATCTTCGTATTCTTTTAGGAAACGAGTGTATTCTTCTTTCTCTGACGATGACAGGTGAATGCTTATACGAGTTTCTTTGACTGTTTCAGAATCTCTCAAGTTGACTATCTCAGTTTCGTCCAAATTTGACTTAGGCTTATTCTAAAAAAAATTCACCTCTCTGACAATTTCCTCAAGGATTATATCTTCTTCTTCTACTTCCTCTGAATCACTATCCTTATATTGCGTTGTCTCATTACATGTCACAGTCATCGGTTCATCATGATAAGTAATAATTATGTTGTAGAGATAAAATATAAAGGATAATAATAAATACTAAAATAGTAATACATTAGATAAATCTTGAAAACATTAAACAAGTACGATTCGATGACTGGAGCAATTATTTCAAAACAAAATGCGTCTAAAACAAAATACTGAAAATGTCTTAAATGCTAAAAAAAAATGCTTTTAGAAATAGATCATGATAATTGCCAGGCTACCCATGAACTCGACGGTCATGGGAAGGTGCAACACTCCAGTTCTTGAGAACAACTAACTTTACCACAGCCTGAGTTGTAAAGTCTTTCTCCTCCTCAACTATTGCATTGCAATCCATGTCTTTATCGCCCAGAAATAGACTTTTCAGGCCAGCTAAAGCTTTCTCTTCTTCATATACCCATATCACGTCAGTCTATTGAAATGTTTGATGCAGTATTGGTGGTTCAAGAGGGTAATAAGGACCACGCCATGGTGGCGACCAATTCCGATACTCCTGCTAGGTGTATTCATACCTAATCATAAAAGTTATGCCATGACGCTTTAACTGTATTGGTTTGGTGATCCCTTGCAGATCCTTGCCGAGACCCTTTTCGAGTTCATACCCTATCCATAATAGTATGCTTTCAATCTTATTGCTCCACCACTTGTCTTTCTCGATTTTGCATTGACGCGCTCGATGCGATGGTATGTTTCTCCACCCAACATCCTTCTATTCTCGACAACTGGAAAAGTTTGATTGGTATAAATGGGGTTACCCCCATACCCGTGGATGATTACTTCTTTATGGTTCCATTTAAACTTCACAGCCTGATGTATAGTAGAGGCCACGGCCCCAACAACATGTATCCAAGGTCATCCCAACATCAGATTATATATGGCGAATATGTCCAATACTTAAAACCCAACATCAAACCAAGTTGGGCCCATCTGCAAAGACATGTTGATTTCCCCGATCATGGCCCTTTGGGACCCATCAAATGCTCTCACATTCATAGTTTCCGCTCGTATCTCATGCAAGCCTTTACCCAACCTCTTCAAAGTAGTCAACAGACAAATGTTGAGGCTCGAACCCCCATCTATTAGGACTCTGTCTTTGACTTTATGCTCAAATTGTACTGTGATGTGTAGTGACCTGTTGTGACACAGTGCTTCTAGTGGTAACTGATTTCGTGAAAAGTGATCTTGTGGCTTTCTAATACTTGTCCTACCATGTTGGCCATTTATCCGATACTGATATTGTTGGGTATGTACGCTTCGTTCAACACATTCATCAATGCGTTCCTATGCATCTCAAAATTCTGTAGTAGTGATAGAATGGATATTTGAGCAGGGGTTTTGTTCAGATGATCAAACACAGAATATTCCCTTGCTTGCACCTTTCTCCAAAGATCATCCGGGCATGTTTCAATGATAGGCTGCTTGGGAGAGGCTTCTTTACTTGTTCCTCCAAATGCTTAAGTGTGTAAACCCTACCAGTCCTTGTCAAGCCTTGTGCGGCACCTGTTTCTTCCATTTCCCCTTTTCTTTTTCTTCTTGCCTCTGCAACATAGACCCATGGTATAATATTGGATTTAAAGGACGGTGTGGGTTCTACCGTCACAGTGAAGGGTGTGGTCACTTCCACCTCAAACGGAGTTGGCGTGGTTGAGGGCGTTATTACTTCAACCTCAAACGGAGTTGGCGTGTTTGAGGGCGTTGATACTTCAACCTCAAACGGAGTTGGTGCGGCTACTTCAACCTCAATAGTGACTGTATCTGCACTATAATAGGTGTGAGAGTGACTGGAGGTATTTTAGGTTCATCCCTTTCATGAATGAGCCCGGTCGATCCTTCCCAATCCTATTTTTCATCAGTTTCTATCATATTTACCCCTTCGACTCTGTGATTCGGGAGTGGGTTATTGAGGATATTCGGTGCAGCCTCTTTTTCTTGTATAACCTTGGTGTCAATCAACGTTTGAATCTTATCCTTCAAAGTGCGACATTCATCAATAGTATGTCCCTTCATGCCCAAGTGGTAGGCGCATGTCTTGTTTGGATTGACCTACTGAGAGGAATTTTCCATAGCAACGGTAGGAATAAGAGTGACATAACCAATAACCTTCAGTAATTCATATAACTGATCGATGGGTTCAGCAATAGGATTGTATTGTCTTGGTGGTCTACGATCGAAATTTGGTCTGGGTTTTTGGTAGTTTTGACGAGCTGGTGGTGATGAGTGGTAGTATGCAGATTGGGTGTTATAGGTATGGTAAGTGGCGATGGGGTATTGGTATCTAGGAGGTGAAGGCTGATATGTGGGTGGTGTGAGCGGATATTTCGAACCCTGAGCTACCATTACTACACCAACTTCTTTCTTCTTAGAGATACTTCTTGACTGCAAGGCTTTGTTTGTAGCTTGGAGTGCCTCAAAGTTTGTCACCATTTCGCTTTTAATTCCATCTTCTATTCTTTCTCCTAATTTGACGATGTTAGAGAACTTATGGTTTCAAATAACCATCAACCTTTCATATTATTGTGGATATTGAGCTCAGACGAAGAACTTATTCATATACTCTTCTTCCGGTGCCGGCCTTACCTTTGCGGCTTCTGACCTCCATCGAGTAGCATACTTGCAAAAACTTTCCGTTAGCTTCTTCTTAAGATTCTGAATGTAAAAGACATCTGGCATATTTTCTGTATTGAAACTGAACTGATCCATAAAATCTGACGCCATGCTCACCCAGTTAACCCATTTCTTCAGGTTTTGACTGATGTACCAGGACAGGGCATCTCTAGTGAGGCTCCTTATGAACAACTTCATGTGGATTCTTTCATCCTTACTAACCCCTATGAGCTTGTCACAGTATGTTCTCAAATTTACCTTCGGATCACCTGTCCCATCGAACATCTCAAACTTAGGAGGTTTGTAACCCTCTAGTAGTTCTACGTCCGTATAAATACACAAATCTTCATAATCCATACCTTCAATGCCTTTACCGCCTTCAACACCCTGTACTTGACTGGTAAGCTTCTTGAGTTCCTCTGCCATGTTCTCGATGAGTCGGTCCTTCTCGGCGGATTTAGGTATGTATAAGGTCTGTTGTGGAGTGTGAGGTAAGGTTTTTACGTATATGGGCTTTCTTTGATGGACTCCTAGAATTTGGGCATAGTGGTGGTCGTTGGTTGATTTTTGAGGATCGACGGTAGGTTATGGTGTGTTTTGAGAAGTGTTGTAGGTAGCGGTTTATGGATATTGGGTTGGATAATGATAATGTCGTGGAGGAGTCGGTACTGGTAGAGGATTGGGATTTTGAGGAGCTGTGGCATATTGGTGAGGTGTGGGAGGATTTTGTTGGTTTTGTGTGTTTTGGGAGGTGCTGGGTTTTTTATGTTTGTTGGTTGACATCGGGGACGTTCAGGGTAAGGGAAAGGTTTGCCAAATTCCAGACCTGCCCAAGTTCCCCTTGTAACTCCAATATCTTTTGTTCCAACCATAAAACCAAGTCATTCTATGCCGGAGTGCTTCACATATGAAGTTTCGACATTCTCTTCATGCGTAGCATTGTCTTTCCTGATATTGCTTGTATCATCCATTCTGGCTTTTCCTTTGCTTTTAAGATCACTAGGAGGAGGAGGAGGAGGTGAATGACCTCTAGATCTAGTATGATATATTGATGATGCTGGTATGCACGAACCAACTTAAGGGATGGGAATAAGCAAATAAAGAAAACAAGAAACACAAAAGGTAAACAAGTCAGTGGAGAGTATTAAAAGGATGTTTACGGTATTTGAACACATATTTCAGAATTATAAATTCGTGTCCTAATTTGGGGACCTCATTATGCCCGAGGTAGGCCTAAGAGACATATAAATTTGGAGAAAACCAATGCCAAAAACTATGTCATTTCATTAATACTAAATGAACCAAATCTCTACTAAAGCGACAATAATTATAAAGAGTCACTAACGGCATTCGCCTTATTACAACCAAAGCCTAGAACGAGTCTAGAAAGCAAGTAAAACATATTTCCTAATCTATTTGGTCCCAGAGGGACCCTTTCCATGCTTGGCCTTCTTTGCCCTATCGATTAGATTCCCCAGGTCGCGCATGTCCAGCAGCATATACGCCCTTGCTAGGAGCCCTCCTTCATTGCCATCCATGTTTTGACATCCTACAACCCTACTTCTCATCTTCCCTTCAAGATCCATCAACCCTGCTCCAAATATTCCAACCTTTTTGTTGACTTAGTAGCGATTTCCTTCCACTCTTTGATGCTTCCGTGTCCGCTTTATGTTGTTCTAAATGCCTATCTTCATACTCAAAAACCCTTTTACGCAGCATCCTATACTTGACTTGTGCTTCAACATCGTCGTCTATAACCCAATTCTTTAAATTAATCCCTAGATTGACCTATCCCACTATATCATCTACAAACCATGACGGATAGAAATGTACATGGCCGACATGATACCGATCTGGCTCGATGGTATTTTTCTCTACAATGATCTTTTAATGCCACATGTGTTGTGCCTCGAACTTGAATGGAATAGCGTTCCCCTGGAATTTTGCTTTGTATTGAACCATTTTGGAAATCCGTGTATAACTTGTTTTCCCCCAGCTTGCCTCATAACTCTGATTCCCCTTAATCTGATTAGAACTAGATGAGGAGTATCTCTCAACCTATGATGAATTCACTACCAGGTAACCATTTGAACATCCAATATACCTTGTCATCAATCAGATTGTTGAAGAAATGTGCCCAGCTTACAGCGTTTTCCGGTTGAGCAAACCTATTTGGGATAAAAGTCACTATCTTTTTATGGTGATAGGCTATATGGTCATTCCATGGTCGGCGTGGAAATTCTTGACGGTATTCTCCCCTCTTAACCAACAACCATACTTTCAACAACAAATTACAACCCTCGAAATGCCTATACCCCTTCTTGCAACGGTCTAAAGCCCGATACATATCAGCCAGAATCATAGGGACAATAGTGTAAGTCTGCCCCTCAATCCCTTCCATTAAAGCCTTAGTTACAATGGCTAGGCGAGTGCAGATCATTTCTCATTGTATTGGAAATACCAGCATCCCCATAAATCAGATAATGAATACAACAACTCGGTGGTGAGTCCACCCTAAAGAAGTGATGGCGAACTCATCATAGTAAAGGCGGCATGACTTGTTGTGTTCATAACGCTCATAGAGGAAATCGAACGGTATGTAAGATTTCTTCAGACAGATTAAATCATCATTTTTCCTGAAACCTATCATTTTCAAGAAACCTCGAGGAGTGCAGTTTTCTGGTACCAAAAAACCAGGACTATCGCATGGGAGCCTAGCGAAACCTCCTATTTATTCCAAAAGGCGAGTCATTTATATGTCACCAAAATGGAAAACGGCTCTCTTCTCAACCCAAATCATAGTAGCAGCCTCAATTAGTGCGTTGTTTGGCTGAATGTCTAACGTGGAGGGTAAATTCTCGAGGACTCTTTTCATGTGGTTTTTTTACTTGGTGCGAAGTTTTCCCACCAATCCATCCGCAAAGGTGGGATATTCCGAACCATGCTGAACCTGGGGACTTCGTGCCTCATTTCTGCAAAACAAACAGAGTTAGCCCTTTCCCCCTCCAGATTTGACTATTTGCACGTTAATTATTAACATATTAGCATGTTTTCTCCAAATAATGTACAGATCGTGATTGTATCCATTGGGATTATGGAAATCCTGGCGGACTTCGGACAAGGCTTGTCTTAGCGAGTTACTACACAAACATCGTTCTAACTCATACTAGGTTGGACATGATGCATACACAATTGATATTAGAATGGGGGGTTTCTAGAAAAGTCTAGATAGGTACTCTCAAGCATACAACTTGAGAGGGAAAGGCACAAAACCGTCGACTTCACTGATGATCGACTAGTTTTATCGCAAATAAGCCTTTCCAAATTTAAAGGGTGATTTAGTAAGAGTGTGGACACTCATAGTGTCGCTATGGTATTAATTACACACGAGTGGAATATGATGTATAGAATGCTTTATACAAAGATAAAACAACACGTTGTCAAACATTTTTTCATGTTGAAAGCAGTAAATGTAGTATTTAATGAAACATAAATACAAAGAAATAAAAACAAGGAAGAAGTTAGTTTGTGCAATGTGGAAACTGTAATAAATTAAATAAGGTAGTGAGGGTGGGGAGAGCCATGATGTAGCAATTTAAAAATGTCTAAAGGAAAGCGCATATCATGACAAAATTAAACAGAGATTTGCATGTGAGATCAAATAAAGGGGAAACGGGGAAAAGGGTGTACAATAGCAAATAAAAAGGAAATGGGAGTGGGATATTCGTGTAACATCAAAGATAATAAAACACACACATCAGAGAAGACTAATTCATATAGACCAAGTTCATTTATGGTAAGAGCCTAAAAATCCCCAGTAGAGTCGCCATGCTGTCGTGCCCACTTTTCTCACGAAATCGGGTTTCAACACGTGACAACTCTTTAAGGAAGGGTGTTAAAAGAGAAGAGTCGCCACCTAACGGGTTTCAGGTGCGTTAAGGCATCTATTTTGTAGATAACTCTGTTTAACTAGTTTGCGTCATCAAAGATCGGATAAGAGCTCGAAATTACCTCGAAGAGAAGGTATTAGGCACTCTTCGTGGTCCACAACTGTGGGTACCGGCCGATCAATTATATGAATTAGTTTAGGTGATCAATTACAGGGAAATAATACAAGTGATTGATTTAAAGACAAGATGGGGGTCCTAAATTTTTTAGCCTAAAGGATCATCCCGTACAATATAAATAATACTTCGTAACTTCCCTCTAGATGAGATGTTACTCATATAATTCAGCGGGCACAGACTATTATCTCCTGCTACCCCATTACTATCTTTAAGTTGTTACATAAAGCGCACTAGTTGGTTCTAAATCGTACCTTATGTGTGCACTACCCGTCCCATGCCTATGGTCCAGGAGGCTTTGGACCTCTATTAAGGTAGTTCTAGACTTCAACTTAGGCTGCTCATAATGATAAAACTAATCGACATGCAAAACAGGTTGGACTTCATATAAAAGCAATTAAGAGCTCAAGTTAGCCTCCACCCTTTGACAACTAATGCACGCAAACACATTGAGCATTTGACAGTTGCAGATTTTAATAAATTAAGGTTGCAGAACTCTATAGGTTGGATCTCTATGTGATTATGGATTTTAATAAGCAAGCAGTTTCGTGCGTAAAGACCTAACCTTCGATATGATTTATGGAAAAAACCTACATAGTTGCCTAATGATCACAAACATAAGAGATTAAAACCTATATGCATGATGTCTAGGTGATTCACGCAGTAACTAACAATGGTGATCACAGTAGTATGTTCAGAATTACTTAGTCGATTCCTATATGCATGGTTTCTAATAGTGGTAATTAGCATAGTGTCGAAAACTCTTTAAAGAAAGGATCAGGAGAATAATTAAGACTGGTTTTAGACCCCATAGACAAGATTTCTATAATCATAATTAAAACTAGTTTTAGATCCTATAGGCATGATTTCTATAATTAGAACTGATTTCAGATCCTATAGACATGATTTCTATAATTAAAATTGATTTCATATCCTATAGGCGTGATATTTAAATCATAAATTTGATTTCATATCCTATAGGCGTGATATTTAAATCATAAATTAGGCAGTATGTAAATTAACAAAATCATATACGCACATTGAGCGATTAATCATTCAATATCCTATAGGCACGATTTCTAACATGTGAAAGCAGAACACATTTGAACCAAATTAAGAACCTATGGGTAGGATTTCTAACACATGATAATTGAACATGTTTGAGCATAATGACATATTTTGAGCAAGATAGAATACCTATAGGCATGATTTATACCCATTTCGAGGCAAGTGTAAGATAAAACCCCTTCCTCAATTTTACTAATACCCCAGAATGTTATTACAAGAATTATTACACACCCAAGATGAATAGAGTTAATTACATAAATAAATTACTATAGGGAGCCTACAACAGGCCTAAAGATACACCCGGCCATGCCAGGCCTTCATTCTTATGGTTCACAATAACCCAGAAATTACATCTTCATGTACATAAGGCATCCAGAAATTAAGTGATTCGCCTAGGTATAAAACAGAGTTGATCATAGAGAACCAAGGTCCCGGTGTGTCAAAGTTCTCAATATCTTCAAGAACGCAAGGTAGTGCTCACAATAGGGAGGTTAACAGGGACAATTCAGAGGAAAAACTAGGGACCAAATCCTAGTGTGTCAGAGTTCACAGGGGTCTCAAATGAACCCTGAGCAGTGCTCACACTAGGGAGGTCAAAGGACATAACCCAAGTAGACTTGGCTTTCAGCTGACTAAAAATAAGAACTCAAAGGGACTAGACAGTAAAGGAGTGGAATGAGGTTAAGGGACACCACTGAAGGACAAAACCAAGTTGAGCACACAAAAATAAATATCACACATGCCTGGATTTAAGATAGACTTAACCGGGTTTCAGAAAATGAGTTCAATTACACAATGCACATGTCAACAAAACAAGCTGCAAGATAGCCTCATAGTAGAAAAGAAAAGAGAGTTCAGATTATGCTGAGTGCAGAAGGCTAGTGTCACAAGAGAGGATCATATCAATTAGCAACACGACCTAACATGTTGAGAGCTACTTGGGGCAATTACTGGGAAGTCAAAATAGGAACAAAACAGGTTACATCATAACAAATTCATAAATAGAATTGTTACATACTTAAAGAATACAATCAGGCTTAATCAACTAATCTAAAAGGGGATAGGAGAGCATGTTCAAATAACAGGTCTAACAGCTAACTTAAACTTTCAAGAGATGGCTATCAGTAACACATAGACTAAGCAGAATCCAAGGGAATTAGCCAACTCCAAGCAGATCTAAACATGTCTCAAAATATAAATGCAATGGCACTTAGATTAGCCAAGTCAGGAATTGAAGTAAGACAGTTAGAACAAGCCAGAAACATATCAAGCAACAATCTTCAGAAGTGAAAACACATGTTATTGTCAGGCAAGTGTAAATGAAATGGCAAAAGTTTTGTAACTCGCCAGTTAAATGAATCAAGAAAGAAAGGAAAGCCCACAGTGTTATAAATATCACCAAAGGATCAATAACTCTGAATTTATGGACTTGGTTTTCAACCGGCCAGGAACTAAAATGCAGAACAAGATTATTAAAGAGCAAATGGCACACGGTTTTTTTTGTAGTTCTTAATAATTTTAGAGCTGCTTCAAAAGGGAATGGGGAGGGGTTTGTATAGTGTAGGAATTGAACACATAACCATGAAAATAATTAGTCAAACACTAGAAAGGAAAACATTTAAAATCAGTAAGGAAGGAACAAAATTAAAACACTAATTTTTAGGTAAAATACACAAATCAGCAGAAATAAAAGGCAAAAGAATCACACGATACATAGAATAAGATGAACATAGATATAAATACTATTCAAAATCAAAGAATCGAACCAGATTTGGTTTGATTTAAAAGAATCTGAAACCCTAATTTAGGGTAAATAAAAAAACGGCAGAAATAAATAAATTTACACATAATAGGGTGAATATAGATGAGATAATACTTAGAATCAAAGGCTTGAACCAATTTTGGTTCGAATCAAAGAAAATCTATAAACCCTAGCTTTAGGGTTAAATACGAATCAGCAAAATACGAACAAATCGGACTCACATGGTGTAGAATAAATGTGTTAGACACAATATCGTCTAGATTCAAGAGATAAAAGTCAATCGGACAGAATCAAAGAAAGAGTACTTATCATGTTTAGGCAAGTACTAGGTAATACCGTAGAGAATCGCCCATTGATGAAAATATACGGATAAGGTCAGTGAATGGGAAGAAAATAACATTAGAAGAGGGATTAGAAGAGGAGTTTTTGAGAGGCGGCGGGTTATGGTTCTTCAGATGGAAGAGAATAGAGAGTGGCGGGATTGGAGGGAATGTGGTTAAGATTTGGGGTCGAGTGATATAAGGAAAAAGGGGAGGCGTTTATGAGTCGTTGATCATTTTTTATCAACGGTTGAGATTTGAGAATGGTTGGCTCGGGTTAATTAAATGGGTATGGGTAGTGGGTTGCTGGTATTGGGCTTGGGGTAATTGGGCTATGTTTGGATAGTTAGGTCCGAAATTAGTTATAAAATTAGGGCCAGATTTTAAATACCCAATTTTAATCAAATAAATAATTTATAAAAGTAATAAATAAATAAGAAAAATGTCATTTGTGCATAGAAATTATTAAAAATAATTACTTAACATTATAAAAATTTAAAAATTTATCTTCTGTATAAATAATGTAATTATATATGCATATGAGCTATTATTGCAAAAATATACAATTTTGCCTTAAAATGCAAATGTGATGCACTTAAAATATTTAAGATCTCATATTGGTATAAATGATAAGTTTAGATTATTAACTCATCATAAAAATAATTTGGAGGGTAATTATTGGATATTTATATAATAAAATACAGAAATAAATTGATTTAAAGCCTTTAAAAATAATAAAAAATTATTTAAAAAAATACGTGTGTGTGATCATAAATCAAAATGATGATGTACATTACTATATATATATATATATATTTATTTATTTATTTATTTATATATAGTAATGAAGGAAAAATTGGGTATCAACAGCATGACCACGCCCGTTACCTAATATGTGCGGCACCTCATCACCAAACAGATAACACGTATATTCAGGGGTTCATACCCTCAAAACCAAGTTTAGAAGTGTTACTTAACTCGAACAAGCCAAATCCAATACCGAGCAAGCCAAGGATGCTCAAAAATACCATCTCGCACGTACCGATCTCTGAACGGCTCGAAACTAGCCAAAAGCAACTCAAGAACATCAAATCATGCCTAAAGAAATAATTCCAAATAACAAAGGTCGAATCTTTAATCAAAATCCCAAAGTCAACCAAAAAGTCAATCTCGAGCCTTCCAAGGACGTACGCATAAATTTTTGTAAGTGGTGTCAAAATTTATAGAAGAACTGGAGTATAACTTTGATTATCATACTTTTAAACAAGAAATAGCATTAGTCTATCGGTTTGTTGAGTCTTAAGATAGAAAAGGTTCTAAGTTTAATTCTACTTCATCATAATTTTTAACCACAAAGGCTCTATCAAACATTTGCAAAAGAGAAATGTGCTAGTTGAGGTTTGAACATTTGACCACTTAGAGCAAATTCAAGCACATAACCAGCATACCAAAATGCAATTTATGTCAAGTGATGTTATGTTTTCCTACTTATCCATTTTCGTACAGTATTAATACACATATTTAGTAAAAATTTCTCTTTAAAATTCACAATCCAATTACCAAAAATGAATATAGATTCACGAAATGCAACAAAAAACGAGTAGAGAACACTTACCCCAATCCATATAGTGAAAATTGCCTTAATTCGGGCTCCCCAACTCAAAATATGACTAAATGAACAAACTTTCGATATTAAATATTTTTTCCCAGCTATTCTGCCTCGTTTTGTGTGCCAAACGATCCCGAAACTCACTTTTGATGCCTCCAATGGGTTCCTTGTAAAATTTCAGACTTTTGCATCACTCCATTTGACTTTATAATAAAGGATATATGTTAGTTTCAATACTTGAAAATAGTGCAGATTTTTAAATACGAATTTAATGGCAATTTCATAATTAATCTGGAAAAAAATCTGCAACCCAGTTCTTAGTAAAATGATCATAACTTCCTCTTACGATATCGAAACTTGATAATTCCAGTTGTTATAATTTCAAAATTATGATTCGGATCTACTTATTCAATCAAAACAAAAATTAGAGTTCATTTTCTTAATGTGGTATCATTTATGCTTGAAGAAACAACATCAAAACGTAAAAAAACGAGCGCAACACGACCCAAACATATTTGTAACTCACCTGAGCCCCTCGGGAACACGTCCGAACATACCAACAAGTCCCATAACAAGGGCTTACTCTAGGCCTCAAATCACGCATAACAACATCAAAACCACAAATCGCACCTCAAATCGAGCTTAATGAACTTTGACTCTTTCAACTTTCAAAACTCATACCGAACCTTATCAAATCAACTCGAAATGAACTCAAATTTTCATACAAGCCCTAAATGACATAACGAAACTATTCCACTCCTCGGAACCACAGTTCGAACCCAATATCATCAAAGTCAACTCCTGGTTAAACTTATGAATATTTCAAACCTTCATTTTTAACTTTCGCCAAAATAGTGTCGATACCTTATAGAAATATCCAAATGCAAATTCGGACATACGCCTAAGTCCAAAATTACCATCCGGACCTAACAGAACCATCAAACTCTGACCTAAGGTCAAGTTCTAAAAAGTCAAACGTGGTCAACTCTTCTAACTTAAAGCTTCCTAATTGAGAATCATTCTTTCAAATCAATTCCGAATAACCTGAAAACCAAAACTATTAATTCACGTAAGTCATAATACATCACACGATGCTACTCAAGACTTCAAATAGCTGAACGGGATACAAATGCTCAAAACAATTGGTTGGGTCGTTACCAAACCGCTCCCAAGCCCAAACCTAATATTTAATATGGACATAAATTTGAATGATTTTATACTACCTATATTATAATCATGAAAAGAATTGATAATGTTATCACCTGTAGTAGACAGAATAAAATTGGCGACGTCTTTCATGGTGCCTATGGATAACCTGTACAGCTGCCTATAAAGGTAGGCTAGAACAAATCCACCCCAGTTGTACGTAGGTAACTCATCTAGACACTCCAGATGATGTGAAAATTGCAAGCTAACAAGGTTTTTCGAATTGTTCGGGAAAAGAATACCACCAAACATTATCAGTAACAACAACCTCGTCTGTCTCTCAATATCCTCTATTGGTGATTCATACGCGATCTTCGCATGCAGCACATCCAGATGCTTCTTAATAGGCGACAACTACAATCAAATAGCATCACTCATAGCAGTCAGCTCTACAGGCTGGAATCCGGTGAGCCTCTACAACATATGTAGATAGTCGACTCTCGTATAATCCTAAAGAGTCTGCGGGTAACTAACAGGCTAACAGCCATACCATCAACGGGCAACCCAAATAGAATATCCACGTCCTGTAGCGTGATGGTAGCCCATCCAATAGGTAGATGAAATGTGTGAGTCTCCAGTCTCCACTGCTTGATCATAGCCGTGATCAAGGAACAGTCGAACTGCAACCTACCGATCTCTATAATCCGATAAAACCCCATCCGCCGAAGGCATGTAATTGTCCGGGGATGAAGTGGGTGGTCCCTAATAAGCTCCCAAAAAATGTCTATATGTCTGGGGTGGAAGGTCCGGACAACTATTGTACATCCCATATGTGTGAAAACCTATGGCTACCCTGGAGCAACAATAACTCTGGAACAACAAGTCCACGATGCACTGACGGAGGATCTATGGCGATGTCTGTAAATTGAATATTATTAATTAAAGTATTTTTACTTTAATCATTTAGCATATTAAAATATATTTTGATAATTTTTATATTAACATGTAATTGATAAATTTTTTACATTATTACTTAGATTGATAAATAAAATATTTATTTGTATGTAGATTTTAGATTTTTCGACTAAAATTCGATAGAGCTTTGTTTGAACTTTCAACTTTTTTCAGATGTTTTTGAGTTATAACAAAATTAAATATTTAATTTTTATTTAACTTTTTTCAAAGTTATTCATCTTAATTTCAACTGAAAATCTTCTCTTTTTCCTTAAAAGTAAGAACTTTTTTGTATTATTCTTTTATATTTTGATGACAATGGAGATTTTTATGTTTGAGGTGTTATCATTCTCCATGTTTCGCTAACAAGTGTAATTTTCTTACAACCCCTTCTTTTTATTTGTGTATCACCGTATCTTTGTGTGTGTAAATAGTTTCTGGTATAAAATTTGATGGACATGTGAAAGAAGAAGGTCAGTTTGAAGCATTTGTATATTACAAATTAATTTAATTTTGAATTGTAGTTAAAATTTTGTTCATTGAGGATTGAGAATTCTATTAGGCCCATTAACCCGTTGAATACAACAACAACTATGCCCCAGTCCTAATGTTGAAGTGAAAAATGAGTGCGTTCACTGGCTATCAAAACCAAAAAAAATTAAAAAAAAAACAAAAAAAATAGTGCCTTATGATCAATGGTCATAGCAATGGATATTAATTTTTATAGCTATTCTGTATTTATGATACTAGCCAACTATATCGAGATTCTCATCTGATGCTTGAAAATTGAATTAAAAAAACTAAGACTGCATACATTGTTTATTTGGTTGGGATCCTAGTTCAAATTTATGGTTTATCTTGTGTTGTCACATGAACTCAACAAATGTATGGTAGCTTTGAATGTGTGAAACACCATAGCATCCTCTGATATTTCAAAAAAAGCATTGTGTACCTCAATAATGTAAAACAGTTTTAATCAATTGCATGTAGTTGTCAAATAAACTTGAGAACTACCCTCCCCCTATATGTGCGTGCATAACCTTGAACTAGTAAATGTATGTGCTTCAATTGCAATTTTCTCATTTGGGAATTCCTAAACTAGTCGGATTCTGGATGCAGCAATAAATAAAATTCTAATTGAGACATTTCGTTATTACTTGTGCCACATTCAGTTTGTGCAGATTTACAGGTATAATATGGACATGTCTTAACCTATTAAGTAAATGGGATTTAAAATACATGTTGTCCTAACTAAAATATCTTTAGCAATTTGCTTGAAAATCTATTTTTCTGATAACATCATCAATAGAGGATTGAATTATAGTAGTTTTACCACCCATGACTCTCATTAGTGGTCTGATGTCTTTCTTACTTTTAGGTACTTGATTTTCATCTTGTAACAGATCCTAGAACCAAAGAGTCTCGTGGATTTACTTTTGTCACTATGGAAACGACTGAGTATGCAGAATGTTGTATCAAATATCTTAATCGTTCTATGATGGAAAGTTGACTTATTACTGTGGAAAAAGTGCATTCAACTATTAGATGGTTTAATGTTTGTTATCGTATAATTGTGACTAATTATTTTGGAGCTAGTAATTTACTATTAACTGTCAGATCAGCTATCTTCAGAAATGTTACCTGATAAACTTTTGGTTTGTGTAGCTCTATCGAAGTCAAACTCTAAAGCTCTAACGTCTAAATCAATGACCTTATCCTATCACATCCGGCGCTCTGCATTGACTTGGCCAATATGTCGAATTCGACTATTTGCCAAGGGTCACTTCCCCTTAATTTCTTCACAAGTATTAGTCTCTGACATACTAAACAAGTCGTACTGGTTCAGTTTCCCGTTGTTCTTATTTGCTAAAATTTGCTTTTACACTAAGCAAATTTGCAGTAGCTCTGCACGGCTCTAATGGCAGAAGCTTCTAGAGCACATAAATGAAGAAGAAGAAGAAGCAGGAATTGTAAAAATGATTATATTCTATTCTTGCTCATAAGATACAGGATAGTATTTATGCAAGTAATAAGCCAAAATAACATTAACTTATGAGTTGGACATAAGCTGGCATTAAGTGTATGTATTAACTGACCAATTGACACACCAACTACCATAACTACCACTAACTAACTTGAGCTCACAAGACTCCTCCTCAAGCTGAAGGGTGCAATATATTCAGCACACCAAGCTTGCTAAGAAGATGAACATGTGAATCTTGAGAGAAGCTCTTGGTGAGTAAATCAACTTGTTGGTCTTTGGAATGGACATAGACAGTCTTGACCACCCCTGCCTTGATCTTACCGCGAATGAAATGACAATCGATCACAATATATTTTGTTCGTTCGTGAAAAATAGGATTAGAAGCCATGTATAACATATTTGCTGTCATATTGCACTATACTAGGAAGCTTGATGGGAAATCCCAGCTCTTGAAATAGACCAAGCAACCATGTGACTTTAGTTATAGCTGAAGCCATGCTACAATATTCAGCTTCAGCTGAACTTCTGGACACTATTTGTTGCTTCTTTGACTTCCATGAAATGAGAGATTCACCAAATTTTACCACATAACCTGTTATTGATCTCTTAGTATTGGGGCAATCTGCCCAATCAGAATCACACCAACATTATAACTCTGATGCAGGACCAGACCTCAACCAAATACCTTGTCCTGGAGCATTCTTCAGATATCTAACCACCTTAAGAGCAGCCTCCTAGTGGGACTTCATAGGGTGTTGCATGAACTGGCTCAAGGTGTGAATAGCATACTAATATCAAGTACTGTTGTAGTAACATACATCAAACGACCAATCAATCTTTGATATGCACTAACATCTTCTAAAAGTGAGTCACATGTGGAACTTGCTGCCTGATCATATGCAATTGTAGTTTACTTGATATTGGTCTCCAAAGGGGTGATTGCTGGCTTGGCACCACTGAGTCCCATTTCAGAAATAAGTTCTAGAACATACTTCCTTTGAATCAAAAGTAACCCAGTTGCTGACCTTAAGATTTCATTGCACAAGAAGTACTTGAGAACCTAAGTCCTTTAGCTTGAATTACTGATGGAGTATCTCCTTTGCCTCAGTAACCAGTTGATCATTGCTGCATGTGATTAGAAAATCATCCATATATACTGAGATGATCACCATCCTGTATGGTTTCTTTAATGTGAATAAGGAGTAGTCATGATTGCTTTGTATGAAACCTGCTGGTGCCAGTGTATCAGACAAATTAATGTTCCACTATCTTGATACCTGCTTAAGTCCATACAAGCACTTAAGCAATTTGAAAACATTCTTCTCCCCATGCCTCCTAAAACTTCAGGCATATACATATAAACTTTTTCATAAAGATCACCTTGCAAAAAATCGTTGTAGACATCCATCTAGTATAAATTCCAACCTTTAGAAACATCTAAGGCTATGACTGACCTTACTGTTACCATCTTCACTACGTGAGAGAAAGTATTATGATAATCTAGACCCTCTTGTTGGCTTTTGAAATTAGTCTAGCCTTGAACCTCTCAATGTCTCTATTTGCTTGGTACTTGATCTTGTACACCTATTTGGATCCTATAGTGTGTTTCCCTGATGGTAACTCTACAACTTCTCAGGTTTTATTATCCTCTAAAGCCTTGATTTCTTGTCTTATTACTTCAATCCATCTAGCATATTTTGCAGCTTGTTTGAAAGATCTGGGCTCAACCAATGTAGAAAACTTTTCCAAATAGCTTTGTTGCTTTGGTGTGAATTTGTCATAGGATATATAGTTAGTGATGGGATACTTACTTGTTCCCTTCTATGTTGTGACATAATCTATTGGCCTAATAGATTGTATGGAGGTCCTGGAGGATTTTCTTAGTGGAATATGTGCAACATCAGTGGTCATGTCTTGATTAAGAGCATGAGGTTCATCTTCCTGTATGACTAGAGTGATACTTTCATATGGTGAACTTTCCTGCAATTCATTGTCTCCCTATGCACTATCTTCAACTGCGTTGTCAGCTGTAAGTACAGCTAAACCTTGATCTACATCTGAACCTTGACCTACGTCTTGTGAGTTGTCTGTAACTCATGTAGACGACATTCTAACATCAAGTATGCCAGAATCCAAGTGATCAATATGAGAATTGTGACCGATGGAAATCTCCTATTATTTTTGCAAAAGGGAACACAGACTCCTTGAATACCACATCCCAACTTACAAAATTCGATTGGTATCAAGTTCTAATAATATATAACCCTTTTGTCTCTTTGAATATCCCATCAAGATTGATGTCTTTTCTCTTGCAGCAAACTTATCTCCTTTGGCAACAACTGAAGCAAAACACAAGCACCATATCACTCTCATGTGATTTAAGGATGAAGGCCTTGTATATATGTCACGACCCAATTTCCTAACCCGGTTGTGATGGCGCTTCTCGTGAAGACAAGGCCAGCCAACTAACCCAAATCGTCTCTTTAACAATTATTAAACATAAATGAATAGATAAATACAGCTTAACGATAATAATAACCAGTGTTTATAGCCCAACATAACCCGACTGGGGTGTCACAAGTCATGAGAATCTAAAGAAAACCTGAACACAACTACAGGGCCAACAATATACAAAATTAAATTCTGAAATTCTAAAGACAATGTTCGGTGCCGCGAACGCTGGTGGTCACCTTGCTCAGCTACAATAGTAATACCTTCAATCAGCTAATATCCCGCTACCAGGTGATCAATACCTCCAACTGCACGCGAGGTGCAGGGAGTAAAGTGAGTACTCCAACCCAGTGAGTAATAAAAGTAAATAACAACTGAGCGGTAAGAAATCACGTAAAACATATCGTCATGCTGTATAGAAGCAGAGAAAAACCCTTCAATTGAGAAAATCAGTGAAAACTGTGAAATCTTTAGAAATATCTTGGCTCAGTTTAAAACCTCTTTTTGAAAATGATCCTTTCAACAGTTGCGAAAATAATTTCAACAAGTAAGAAATAATCAGAAATCTGCCCCTCGGGCTCAATATCAACCTCTCAGTACAGTATCAGCCCCGCGGGCTCGCTCCCAACTCACAAAGTACAACATCAGCCTCTCGGGCTCACTCCCAACTCACAAGGTACAACATCATCCTCTCGGGCTCAATATCAGTATCTCAGAATAGTATCAGCCCCTCAGGCTCAGAACGGTATGAAGCAACCAAACAATAAAATAAGAGCACATAATTATTATGGCAAATAATGCAGATAAGGAACAAATGCATGAGTGTAATGCAATGCATATGACGGTACACTCTAGTACCCGCTGCAGCGTGTAGCCCGCTCCATTTATTTATCGTCGATGGTGCTCACTGGGGGGTGTACAGACTCCGGAGGGGCTCCTACAGCCCAAGCATAATATTAGCCATCTCGTGGCATCAAATAGGCTCTCGGCCTCAATATCAATATATCATTGTTGTGGCGTGCAGCCCGATCCGTATCAATATATCACTACTACGACATGTAGCCCGATCCATATCAATATATCACTGATGCGGCTTGCAGCCCAATCAATATCAATATATCATTGATGCAGCGTGCAGCCCGATCCATATCAATATATCATTGTTGCGGCGTGCAGCCCAATCCATATCAAGTATAAACATCCTCACTATCGGGTCCTCAACCCATCTCAGTCAAGTAATGCACAGCCTCTCTGGCATAACAAGTTATAGGGATCTTCGCCCTCATATACTTTTCATTCAATATTCATGTTCAAAAATACAGTTCTTATAACATTTTTAACAGTTGAAAACATGACTGAGAGTATGGTTTTATGCAAACAAGTGAGGAAAAACACATAAGGATCCCCTAAGGATTCTACAGGTCGGCACAAGGCCCCAAACTTAGCAGTAAGCTCAATTCTCAATAATAAAGTATGCGTATCAATCGCCAATATAGTAGAAAATAACACTCGGGATGGACCAAGTCACAATCCCCGATAGTAAATGACCCCGCAGTCGTCATAGAATGCGTGTCACGCCTCAATATAGCATTACGACGTGAAATTCTAGGGTTTCAAACCCTCGGGATATCATTTACAAGCATTACTCACCTCAAGACGGCCAAAAGTCTAGCTCGTTATGCCCTTGCCTCTCGAATTGGCCTCCTCGTGCGACGAATCTGCCCAAATCACAACGAATATGTCGCATTATGCTAAAGAAACAATACCCAATCGAAAGCAATCGAAAAATATCAAAATTCACGAATTTGACAAAACCCGAGCCCCAGTCCCACGTCTCGAAACACAGAAATTTTTATACCAAAATGTTCTCCGTCCTCTCACGATTCTGTACATATAAAGAACACAAAAATCGGAGCTCGTTTGACCCTTCAAATCGACCCTAGAAGATCTTAAAATCACAAGCCCTAAAACCCCACTTTTCTACTGATTTTTCATGTTCTAATTCATATATAATCTTGTATTTAACTTGGAAATAAGTAGAAACAACTCACCTTTGATGCTTGATGAAATACCCCTTGAAATTCTCTCCAAAATCATCCAAACCAAATGAAAGAAATGAAAGAAATAAGCCAAATCCGTGTTTAAAAGAATCTGCCCGTGCTTCGTGGAGTTGTACCTTGCACTTGTGCTGTACAGGTTATACATCCTATTAAAATTGTTCCTTGTTGGGCACCTTCAGTTTAAACACCCATAACGTCTTGTATAAATATCCAAATGACAAAGGTTTGAAGATTTAGAAACTAGACTCGAAGATATTTAATTTGATAGGTTGTACACCATATAACTCTTTATATATCCCGAGATATGAGCTTCTAAAATAGGCTCCATGGAATCAGAAAATTCTGGAGAAACTGCTCCACCGGACATTTTCAATCGATCATAACTTTCACTAAGATTTCCAAATTGCGATTTCTTTATCATTCTGGAAACTAGACACAAAGGGCTACAATTTTCGTTTTTGAATCATCTCAAAATTCCTTGTAGATCAAAAGATATAAGCCTCTGAATTATGCAACTTTTGCTGTCCAAAGACAGCTTGGCAGCAGAAATTTCTGCAGCTTTTTTTTCTTTTCTTTTTGGTCCGAATTTCATTCTGTTAACCTTCCGAAATCAACCCGAGGCCCTCGGGACCTTAACCAATTATAACAACATGTCCCACAATATTATTCAAACTTTTTCCAACCTTCGGAACACCCAAAATAACATCAAAACATTAATTCATCATCGGATTCAAGCCTATGAATCTCAAGAACTTCCAAATTCCACATCCGATGCCGAAACACGTCAAAACTAGTCCGAATGACCTTAAATTTTGCAGACAAGTCTAAAATAACATAACGAAGCTACAGCAACTCTCGTAATTCCATTCCGACCCTCGGATCAAAATCTCACCTATCAACCGAAATTCGCCAAAATGCTAACTTTGCCAATTCAAGCTGAATTCTACACCGGTCATCACAAAAATATTCTGGACACACTCCTAAGTCCCAAATCACCTAACGAAGCTATCCGAACTATAAAATTCACATTTCGAGCGCTCTAACACATAAGTCAATGTCCGGTTTACTTTTCCAACTTAAGCTTCCTTAAAAGAGACTAAGTGTCTCAAACCTTACCAAAATTATTTCGGAATGACTTCAAATTTTGCACACAAGTCACATTCGATATTACGGACTTTCCCCAACTTTTAAAATTGCATTCCGACCCCGATATCAAAATTTCCACTTCCGGTCAAATTTTCTCAAAAACCTTCAAATTTCTATATTTAGCCAAATGACTTCAAAACGACCTCCGAACATCCGAATTCACTTCCGATCGCACTCCTAACTCCAGAATCATCATACGGAGCTATTCCCAGACTCAGAATCCCAAACAGACATCTATATAACTGAAATGCCTTCCAACCCAAATTTATGAAATTCTTCTAAAATACTAACTTCCACAATATACTCTGAAATGCTCATGGGTTATCCAAAACCAAATTTGGACATACGCCCAAGTTCGAAATCATCATACGAACATGTTGGAACTTTCAGATCCCGATTCCGAGGTCGTTTACTCAAAATTCCAATCTTAGCCATTTTCTTCAACTTAAGGTTGCCGCAATGAAAATTTTCTTTCCAATTTAACTCTGAATTTCCCTAAATTCAATTCTGACCATACGCACAAGTCAATATACCTGAAATAAAGTTGTTCATGACTTCGAACTACTGAACAACGCGCTAGAGCTCAAAATGATTGGTCGGGTCGTTACAATATAGCATCTCATAAGGGGTTTTTTCCATCAATAGATGATGAGGGAAACCTGTTCATCATGTATACTACAATAATTACATAGATTCCCCAATATCTTATTGGCATTTTTGATTGAAATCTCAGTGCCCTTGCTACATCTAAGATATGCATGTGTTTGCTTTCCACAACTATATTTTATTGTGAAGTGTGAACAAATATGCTTTGGTGTAATATTCCAAAACCTTGTAACAGATTATTACACTGCAAGTTGAAGAACTCTGTGCCATTGTCTGATCTCAACACTTTTACCATCACTCCAAGTTGGTTTCTTACCATTAATAGGAAGTTTTTAATTGCAACAATTGTTTCATATTTGAGTTGCAGTAAATGAATCCAAGTAAATCTACTAAAGTCATCCACAATAGTAAGGAAATAGTATTTCTTGTCATAGTAGGTATTTTATAAGGTCCCCATAAATCCATGTGAACAAGATCAAAAGGAGATACTGCCCTAGAAACATTAGTAGGAAACAACAATCTAGTTTGTTTAGCTAAGGGGCACACAAGGCAATTATTCAGAAGATCATTAATTACGGTGCTTCCTAACCAATTTATACTTTTCATAGAAGAGGCTGAAGTATGGCCAAGCCTTTGATACCATAATTTGCAATCCTCATTCACTTTGATTGTTGTTGCTACGTTAGAATCTCTACTGCTATCATTACTGCTACTTTGACAATGTACAAATCACATATCTCCTTATCAATCCCCTTCACCGTGCCACTGTAAAGATCCTAAAAGAGGACAATGTCAGGAAAAAAATTCACTGAACACCTCAGTTCTCTTGTGAGTTTGGATATTGGCTGAAGATTAAATTTGAAATCTAGTACATACAAGACACCTTTTATAACCTCAATACCAAATAAAGATGCATGACCTGTATGAGAAATAAGAATCTTATCAACAATAGGAAAATGTACTGTGTCCTTAGATTCTTTCTTAGTGTTATCATTTGTTAATAAATCCATAGATGTAGCTATATGATGTATGGCACCTGAGTCCACAATCCACTCACTAGTAATATCTTTGGACATGAAACAAGCTGTAATACCTGTCATATTGCTTTGACTATCTATGTTATTTTGATTGTCAGCTAGTTCCTTGTTCAATGCTAAAATATGCTTGTACTGTTCCTCCGTAAAGAATGGTCTCTTCATAGAAAAACATTCTGTAAGTCACAGCTAGAAGAGCAATGAGCACCTTCATTGCAAGAAACATTGTTAACAACATTAAATTGTGGAGTTCTTCGACCAAATTGTCCATTTGCACCACCACTTCCACGACCAAACTATCCAGTATTGAGCTGATTGAACCTTTTCTTTCCCTTAAAGTCTTCAGGATATCCAATGAGCTTATAGCAATTTTCTTCGCTATGACCTTTGTAACCACAATGTTCACATTACACAAAAGGGTTCTTTCCCTTATAGCTTTGGTTACGACCAACCTGCATAGCTACTGGTTCATTCTTATAATCACTGCACCCATACCAGGACACTGTCTAGATTCATCTTCGATCACCATCGCATAAGCTTGATTGATAGAAGGAACATTCGAATTCATGAGGATATGTTTTCTAGCTTGGTCATAAGAGTCGTTTAATCCACTAAGGAATTGTAGCAATCTCTGTTGCTCTAAATAATCAACATAATCCCTTGAATTTTCCTTAGGTACCATAATATCACACTCAATCCATATATCCTTTAATTTTGTGAAATAGCGTGAAACAGAATCTGTACCTTGTGAGAGAGTGGCAATGGCTCGATACAGTTGAAAAATTCTCATGTGAATCACCTTATCGAATCTCTCCCTCAAGTCTTCACATACGAGATGAAAATTTGAAGCGTATGCAATCCCACACAAGAGTTCCGTAGATACTGTGTTCATGAGCCATGAGAGGACAATATTATTACAAATTTTCTATTGCTCTTGTAACTCGGTACTAAATGATTCCTTCATACAAGTTCCATCCACAAACCCTAGCTTTCTCTTCCCAATTAATGAGATCTTCATCATCCCACCCATAGCCCGTAATTCTCAGATCCTGTAAGCTTCACAGGGATCAGAACAATGACTGGAGTATCTGCTGGACCTAGATACAATGGATGTGTTTACAAAATTATTGATTCCCCCATAACTGATTCTCGCACTTTAACAATCTCAGAGAAATTAGAAATTGATATCCAAGGATAGATCGATGATTGAGAATCTAATTGACTTGTACCCGCTCTGATAACATGCTAAAATTTGCTCTTATACTGAGCATATTTGTATTAGCCCTGCACTGCTTTAATGGCAGAAGCTTCTAGAGCACAAGAGTGAAGGAGAAGCAGGCATTGCAAAATGATTCTCTTCTATTCTTTCTCTGAAGATACAAGATAGTATTTATACAAGTAATGAGCCTAACTAACAACAACTAACATTAACTTATGAGCTGGACATGAGTTGATATTAAGTATATGTATTAACCGACTAACTGACACACTAACTATCATAACTACCACTAACTAACTTGAGCTCACAAGAGTATTCTGTATATATGACTGAAGGTTTGTCTTGAACTCCAATTTAAGATCGTGATTTAGAGTGAGTAGATATCTCACAAGCAGTCTTCTCTCAGTTTCTACTATCTTTATTTTTAGGGTGAAATAATGGAATGATATATATATAATCAGAATTGAAAGAATGTCAGTGAAGGTTGATCTTTTAGCCGTATCACCTTTTACAACAGAGCATACAAGAATATGAGAAATGTAATGCTTCATAATAGTATTTGAGGCAATTTTCTTGGTCCGTAAAACAACTTAGCGCTTTCTCATACAATGCGAATGACTGCTTTATCTTGGATAAAAGACGTTTGATAAATTTATTTCTTAAAAATGTTCAATTATGTTGGGGATCGAGAAAGATGAAAAGGGACAGTTAGAATTGGAAACCTTAGTGTCAAATGTTCTGTTAAGACGCCAAGCCCAGAAATGGCTCCTCTCTTCTTCGAGGCCGTCGAGAGTCAGACTCTGCTCAAGTGATTTTATTTTGTCTCTCTTTTGTTAGGATACGTCTTATTTTGTTGTGATTTCAGGTCGAACTGTTTCTTCATGCTTCATCCTGTGTTCAGCTCTTATTATTATAGTGTATCCTCAATCTTTTCAATTGTATGGAATGTATCTTAGAAATTTCTTTCTGTAGACCCGTTATATTTTTGTCTGTGTTGCAGCGACTCTCTAAAATGCTACCGCACCCGTATAGGATCCCCCCAAATGCACTACTTTCGAAGGATCTGACACACAATTGATAATATTTCCGAAGAGTCCGAGAAATATAGATTTTTATTGACATTCAGATTGGATTTTACCAGTTTGTCATTTATTCGTGAAACCATAAAACAAGATTATTCCTAATTTATAAAGAGCAGAACTACTATTGTTTTGCTCCAATTACTAACGAGGTTTATTTGGGAATTAATACTCCTTGACAGTTGTAATAGCCCTTTTAAAACATTAAGTCCTCTCAAACCAGATTAACCGTATATATTTATTCTCATGTTTAGTTGACATTAAGCACATGTACTCGACAATATGAATTGAGCAAAATGCCAATAACGATAAAGTTGACAACAAAAACGTACCCATATTATCCCACACTGTAGGATTTGAGGAGGAAAGTATGTACGCAGACCTTACCTCCACCTAATTTGTAAATTTATTTACGGGGTTTGAATGATCATGGTAATATGTACTCATTTAAATATGAATACAAAAAATTTGAATGAACTAAATAATATACAATAGACGCAAACACACCAATAAAGTCCGGTGAACCTGCGCTCGTTTTGCCTAAAATTATAATTTTTGGCTGGTTAAGCCCGAGAAATAGAAAATAATCAGGAGAAAATAATCAGTAGAACAAACATAACAAATTCTCGCAATTGATAAATAAAATTATTTTTCTACTAAAATAGAAAAATAAACTTTAGTCGCAACTCAAAAATATTTACTCGAGTATTATTATATAAAGAATAATTTTATTATAAAGTATGATTTGATTTGTTATATAGGTAAGTCTATAAATGTCACGCCTCGAACCTGGGCTTGGACGTAACACGGCACTCGGTGTCTAACTACATGTGACCGAGCGAACCAACTGGCTGGCTGAATCAACATGTGGTATCATAACATACTGAATGCGGAAGATAAACTAACACATGCTGATATACTGAAAATCTAGATGATATAAATCAAAGTGCGGAAATACTAATACAATTCTGAAACATATTTATAGCCAGCATAGCTTAATATGAAAAGCTTGTGACTATGTCTAACTGTTAATCTTGTCTATGAAGTCTCTAATGAAATACTGAAAACACTCACTGTCTATAAATACTGAAAGGTTGTAAAGCAATGATAATTCCCCAAAAGAACTGGGGATCACCAAATAGTTGGTACGAAAATCCTAGCGCTCTGAATCATCAACCTATAAATCATTACCTGCATTGTGAGATGCAGGCCCCCGGCAAAAGGGACGTCAGTACATTTGAATTGTGCTGGTATGTAAAGCAACTGAAAGAAAGGATTAAAAATGTTGAAACTGAAACTAAGCTGATAACTGAAATGATAACTATTGAAACTGAAACTGAAGTGAGAACAGGTAACTGAACTGATTACTGAAAAGATGACTGATAACTGAACTGATAATTGAAAAGATAACTGATGACTGATAACTGAACTGATAACTAAAAAGATAACTGATAATTGAACTGATAACTGATAACTGATAACTGAAAATAGATAACTGATAACTGAACTGAATAAAGTAAGTAAGGATATGAATACTCCCTCTTCTGAATGATAAACAACCTGTTTATTTGAATAAGCTACAGCCTCGGGCCCAATATATATGTGCACAAGCTACGGCCTCAGGCCCAAGTATACGTATACATAACTACAGCCTCAGGCCCAAGTATGCATAAAGCATATAAACTACGGCCTCAGGCCTAAATACAGGTGTTCAACATTCAAGAATTTAAAATCAGAAACTGAGAATCATACTGCAATACATGATAGTGAAATACTGAATCACATTGAGTTACATGATACTGGAATACTGGATCATACTGGGTTACATAATACTCACATACTGAATAGGACTGGACTGAGACATGTATTCTTGAACTGATTGTGAATACTGAAATTTCAACTATATATGGCATACTGAGTAATCTATACTAAGACTCGGGGCCTTCAAACCCAAGTCTATATTGAATACGCACTGAGCTCACAACGTTCAGAATGAAAGTCATGAGCGAGTTATGAAGCTAGAGAATAGAAGTTCTACAACTATTCAAGGAACTAGGCTTAACTATATTTCCGAGGCAATTGATAACGTCGTAAAAGAAACATAGTGTAGGGAGAATCATTAAAATTCCCAAACATGGAGAGTTAGCCTCATATACCTTAACTTCCTGCTCTTGAGCGTAATACAACATTCGCCAACCCTTTCAGTATTAATCTATATTAATACAAGTCAAAGGAATTCGATATTAGCATAAATTCTCATGTTTTAGCCACTTAAATATTTTCTCAAACACTTGGTGACATAAAGCTTTATGGTCCTTATTAATGGTGTTTCTACACCCAACAAGCCATTCTCTTAATCCTAGATAAATTCTAAAGTCTCAAATGATTATAATCAACATTATTCTTCATCACCCTTAAGGTAAACAACACTCTTAACCAATAATCAACACTCAACACCCCAACCCTATAATCGTTCATGCTTTTCTATCAAACTCATCAACTCATATCTCATGCACTAGGGTTTATAATCATCAAACCAATGCTAGAATCATCTAGAGGGTAAATATATTACCTTTTTGACGTTCAATCTCCTTGAATTCGAGTTATAGGGTTCCTTCTCTTAACAACGATGTCCCAATCGAATATCTAATAATATGGAGGGTTTACCCATGTTAATAAGATGTTGAAAAATTAAAATTAACTTAGAATTACCATTAGAACCTACCTTGGATGGTGGAAGGACTCTTAAGGAGTTAGGCTTTTTAGGGTTCCCCTTTCTAGAGAAAGTTTTTAGGTTTTGGGGCTGTGGGGGATAAATTATAGATTTAAAACAACCCCCCACTAGCACGTTCGCGGACCTGGAAGCTTGTTCATGCTAAACGGCAGTAACACTGCCTCCCACTAGCGCGATCGCGCACCTGGAGGCTTGTTCATGCTAGTGTTCGCGCTACCGGGCGTGCATAAGCGTACTGTTCTGAAAACGCACATAACTTTTTGTACAGAGATCCGTTTGGGCTCCATAATATATCTTTGGAAATATATTTCAAAGGAATACAACTTTCATGCTTTGCGTTTTTTCCAATTCCTTACACATTTTCACTAAAACTTTACGGAAGGCGGACCTTCTGCAAACTTAGTCGATTTTATCAAATCTTATGCACCTCACTTTCTATCTAAATTTTGAAATAACTATTTCACCCGTAATCATCCCGATGGGACTTCACATGTCCAAAATATAACCTTGCTACTCCTTTACCTCATTCATACCTAAGTCTAATTTACGGGGTATTACATTATCTTCCCATTGGGAACATTCGTCCTCAAATTATTGTCTTGACTGTAACTTCTGCTAATTTTGGACCTTAACTGAGTCTGGTGAAAACATGAACTTTCATTAACAATTGTATGCTAAACTGAATGAATACATAATTACTGAACTGAATGGCTACTGCGTTGACTGAATATTGGTCTGTCATGGATACGTGAATACTGAACTAACATGGATACATGAATATTGAACTGGCACGAATATTTGAGTAGTCTAAGTACTAAGCTGGAATGAATGTCTAAGAATTGGACTAAAATGAGTAGCTGAGTATTGAGTTGACATGAGTATCTGAGTACTGAACTGACATGAATATCTGAGTATTGAACTGACATGAGTATCTGAGTACTAAACTAACATGAATATCTGAGTATTGGAAACTTTAATGTTATAACATGACACGTGAAATACTAATTGTACCACCACTAATTCTGGTGGCAACTCCAACTCATAAGCTAATTGACTGATCCTTCGCAAGATTCTATATGGCCTAATATAGTAGGGACTATGCTTTCCCTTCTTCCCAAATCTCATAACGCTTTTCATAACCGAAACTTTCAGAAACACCTAATCATCAACTTGAAACTCTAGGTCTCTATGCCGTACGCTCGAATAGGACATTTTGGCAACTCTGAGTTTTCTTCAAACTCTCTTGAATCAACTTTTCTCTATAGTCTGATAGACCAAATCAGGTCCTAACAACTCCACTTCTCCAACTTCCAACCAACCAATTGCTGATCTACACCTTCACCTATACATAGCTTCGTACGGTGCCATCTTGATACTAGAATGGTAGGTTATTATTATCAAGGTCAATGAGAGGTATGTGATCATCCCAATTACTCTTAAAATCAAGGACATATCCTTAACTGTTTAAATAAAATGCTCTGCTTGGCCATAAAGTTTACGACGTTCTTTTTCATGTCGCTCAACCAATAAATCTCCTTGGTCATAATGCATATTTGGGAACCTGGATGGAAAGAATACCTGGAATTATGGGCTTCTAACATGATCTTCCCTCTTTAAGTTCATCTATGTCTGGGACACACAATTTGTCCTAGTACCTCAAAGTCCCGTCATCTCCTCCTTATTCAAAATCCATCGTTTTATACTTGTGAATCTCCCCTTTCAACTGCAACACGTATGGATCATCACATTGTTTCTCCTTCTCTTCCACTACTAATGGGGAATACCTCCTGTTCTAGACAACCACTTTGTCATCTTCGGAGTCCGAAGTTGAACTCCTATCTTGGTTAGTGAACTTCTTTCACCAGAGTTCTCTTATCTACCTCAATCATTAGTTATACTTCTCATACTTTATCTTCTTAAGCACTTCCTGAAAACACTTATAGAATTGTTGTGAGCTAAGTCTTTAACCAGTACTCCGAAGCCTAGGGTCTCGTGCAATGGCATACACTCGTGGTACATAACTGGGCATAATTTTATAGCTTTCTGTGATCGCTTTATCATCAGTGACTAAACTCGGTGTTCATTCTACTCACTTTATTTTTCTTACACATACTAGACATAATCCTTGTGGTAATTATACAATTTTCCCTCATTACCGAACTAATTTTCTTTTTCATATCCCATGCTACTATTCGAGTTTCAGATCTCTAACTGCACTTACTGATGGTTTCCACATCAACCCCTTAGACCAAAGGTCTTATACTTGCGGATCCTTCTCTTTTTGTTGGGATCCAAATAACTTTTCTTATTTTCTGCAATTCTTTGCACTCTATGTCAATGACGACTCATCTTCCAACTTACTTCTAAGAAATCTTTCTTACTAGGGAAAACTAAATTATTCACTTAACGGAAAGTTAATGTATTCACAACTATCATACATAATCTTAATAATTTAACTCTGCTCACACTGCCAATCCCGGAGACCACATCTCGATAATTCCTAAAGGATATTCTTCTAGAGTTTGCTCTCTTATTGCTAGCTGATTATTTTTCCCACTATCACTATACTTCGGATTTAACTTAAACTCTTTGGGTTCTAATACACGTTCGGTATTTCAAACTGTCATCCACTCACTAGAGTTAACCTGGCTAAGTGAATCAAATTGTACCTTTACTAGCTCTGCTGGAATTGCTAATTTGTTGTATCTACTCAACACTTACTCAATATCCTTTTTCTAACCACCTGCTAGCGTCTTCTCTTCTCCTGCTCTGAATAACTAAAATGGAGCATAAGGTTACTCCTAACTACCCTCATCATCTGACCATATTCTTTTGGCGTGCACTATCATTCCTTTTGAACTATGTACATGGATCACACTTAGGGAAATTTCATCTGTCTTAAACAAAATTAGAATATCTAACCCCGACCTTTCTATACAATACTAAATCATATCATACTATAAATATCCGCGGTAATTGCCATATCTCTTATCTAACATCAATAACTATTTCATATGGTAGCTTGCTAACGTGGTACTTCTAGTTCTGATTTGAATAAATCTAACCAACTTAAAAATCATTCCCTGAAATTCAATATTGGATGCTCTTGGTTCTCATTGCATACACCATATCTTCTAGTCATTCGCATGAATTGTACGAAATCACATATTTGGTAATAACAAACGTTTCTGACTCCTAGGTATTTTACCCTTAGGCTCTTTTCTGTCCAAAACTATAGACCAATGTTAGGGTCTGACATATGAACTATCATCATCCAACTTGTGGCACCATTTCCAAAAATTAAAAGGAATTGTTCTATGAGGTAAAACACATACGATTACCATACACAAACTTATCCTTCAGAGTATAACATTATCTAATAAATCACTTACTGCACCATCCGGCTATTCTTGGGTCTTAATTCGGACCTAAAATATGCAAAGATTTAGCTATAACCACTGTTACTTACATTTTCTTTGAGAACCTATATGCATCACTGTATACTCACAAATCACCAGAAATTCTGATACACTGAAAATTAGATATTTGGTAAATATATAACTGAATACTGGCGCACTGAGTAACCTTAAACTTGCTAACTGGAAGACTGTATAACTGCTAGGTGAGGTAAACTCATAGCCATAAGACATGATAATTGCTTTTGTACTTTCTAATAAGGTCATGCTCTAATTTGTACTATTATCCATTGCATCCCACTTTCAACATCTTCTCAAATTCATTTGTTACCAACATGTACTCCATAGTTATACCCCAATGGGAAATTATCTTCTCTAGGACCTTAGGTTTCTCTTGCGCATCGCTTGGGCATCCAATACGTCTGGAATTCGATAGGAAGAGAAGATTAACTATTGCTCTAAGCTTCATGGCACGATCTAGAGTATAAAGAAGTGAGACAATCCTGAATGTCTTGGTAGTTAACTGTTTATATGAGTGGCCGGCACACACATATAAAGGAAACTCCACTGGACACGGCTTCATAGATTCCCTAAGATTCTTGAACCTAGTGCTCTAATACCAAGCTTTGTCACGCCCCGAACCCGGGCCTGGACGTAACACAACACTCGGTGCCTGACTACATGTGACCGAGCGAACCAACTGGCTGGCTGAATCAACATGTGGTATCATAACATACTGAATGCGGAAGATAAACTAACACATGTTGATATACTAAAAATCTAGATGATATAAATCAAAGTGCGGAAATACTAATACAATTCTGAAATATATTTATAGCCAACATAGCTTAATATGAAAGGCTTGTAACTATGTCTATCTGTTACTCTAGTCTATGAAGCCTTTAATGAAATACTGAAAACACTGACTATCTGTAAATACTGAAAGGCTGTAAAGTAATGATAATGCCCCGAAAGAACTGGGATCACCAAATAGTTGGTACGAGAATCCTAGCGCTCTGAATCATCAACCTGTAAATCATTACTTGCATTGTGAGATGCAAACCCCCGGTAAAAGGGACGTCAGTACATTTGAATTGTATTGGTATGTAAAACAACTGAAAGAAAGGATTATAAATTCTGAAACTGAAACTAAGCTGCTAACTGAAATGATAACTATTGAAACTGAAACTGAAGTGAGAACTGGTAACTTGACTAATTATTGAAAAGATAACTGATAACTGAAAAGATAACTGAATTCATAACTGAAAAGATAACTGATAACTGAATTGATAACTGAACCAATAACTGATAACTGAACTGATAACTGATAACTGATAACTGAAAAGATAACTGATAACTGAACTGATAACTGAAAATAGATAACTGATAACTGAATAAAGGAAGTAAGGATATGAATACTCCCTCTTCTGAATAATGAACAACCTGTTTATCTGAATAAGTTACGGCCTCGGGCCCAATATATATGTGCACAAGCTACGGCCTCAGGCCCAAGTATACGTATACATAACTACAGGCTCAGGCCCAAAAATGCATAAAGCATAAACTACTGCCTCAGGCCCAAGTATGCATAAAGCATATAAACTACGGCCTCAGGCCCAAATACAGGTGTTCAACATTCAGGAATTTAAAATCAGAAACTGGGAATCATACTGCAATATATGATAGTGAAATACTGAATAATATTGAGTTACATGATACTGGAATACTGGATCATACTGGGTTACATAATACTCACATACTGAATGGGACTGGACTGAGACATGTATTCTTGAACTGATTATGAATACTGAAATTTCAACTGTATATGGCATACTGAGTAATCTATACTAAGACTCGGGGGCATCAAACCCAAGTCAATATTGAATACGCACTGAGCTCACAACTTTCAGAATGAAAGTCACGAGCGAGTTATGAAGCTAGATAATAGAAGTTCTACAACTATTCAAGGAGCTAGGCTTAACTATATTTCTGAGGCAATTGATAACGTCGTAAAAGAAACGTAGTGTAGGGAGAATCATTAAAATTCCCAAACATGGAGAGTTAGCCTCACATACCTTAACTTCCTGCTCTTGAGCGTAATACAACATTCGCCAACCCTTTCAATATTAATCTATATCAATACAAGTCAAAGGGATTCCATATTAGCATAAATTCTCATGTTTTAGTCACTTAAATATTTTCTCAAACATTTGGTGACATAAAGCTTCATGGTCCTTTTTAATGGTGTTTCTACACCCAACAAGCGATTATTTTGATCCTAGATAAATTCTAAAGTCTCAAATGGTCATAATCAACATTATTCTTCATCACCCTTAAGGTAAACAACACTTTTAGCCAATAATCAACACTCAACACCCCAGCCCTATAATCGTTCATGCTTTTCTATCAAACCCATCAACTCATATCTCATGCACTAGGGTTTATAATCATCAAACCAATGCTAGAATCAACTAGAGGGTAAAGATATTACCTTTTTGACATTCATTCTCCTTGAATTCGAGTTCTAGAGTTCCTTCTCTCAACAACGATGTCCCAATCGAATATCTACTGATATGGAGGGTTTACCCATGTTAATAAGATGTTGGAAAATTGAAATTAACTTAGAATTACCATTAAAACTTACCTTGGATGGTGGAAGGACCCTTAAGGAGTTAGGTTTTTGAGAGTTCCCCTTTCTAGAGCAAGTTTTTAGGTTTTGGGGCTGTGGGGGACGAAATATAGCTTTAAAACAACCCCCTACTAGCGAGTTCGCGCACCTGGAGGCTTGTTCGCGCTAGTGTTCGCACTAAACGGCAGTAACATTGCCTCCCACTAGTGCGATCGCGCACCTGGAGGCTTGTTCGCGCTAGTGTTCGCGCTACCGGGCGTGCATACGCGTACTGTTCTAAAAACGCACATAACCTTTTGCACAGAGATCCGTTCGGGCTCCATAATATATCGTTGGAAAGATATTTCAAAGGCCTACAACTTTCATGCTTTGAGTTTTTCCCATTTCCTTACACATTTTCACTAAAACTTGATGGAAGGCATACTTTCTGCAAACTTAGTCGATTTTATCAAATCTTATGCACCTCACTTTCCATCTAAATTTTGAAACAACTATTCACCCATAATCATCCCGATGGGACTTCACATGTCCAAAATATAACCTTGCTACTCCTTTAACTCATTCGTACCTAAGTCGAATTTACGGGGTATTACAATAAAACAAATAAAAAAATTATTATAATTATATTAAAGATAAAAAAAAGTGACAAATTATAATAATTTAAAGGACAAAACAAGCACTTAAGAAATTCAATTGAGATATGAGGAGATAATGTTGGATTGTTCAAATTGAAATCTAGGGTTTGGTTTATGTTAGATGTGAACAACGAAGTCGGAGCGGAAACATGATTTTCACACTCTTATGTAAAAATAAAAGTGAAACTTATACAAATGTCCCAAATAAATATTAATTTACCAAACTCTAGCCATTAGTCATAGACTTACCAAAACTAGCCAACAAAAATTTAAAAACCAAATAATAGGGTTCTTTCTTTCAAAGAATCATATGCAAAAATCACCTTCCATATGTTTAAGCGTGATTAGCAATATTAGATACAAGTCGGAAAGGAAATTTCATGGACGGGGGTAACAAATAAGGTGATGAAATACAAAAATCTCTACAATATTCTAAAAATCTAAACGAAAAAGGAACTTTTTTAATGGTATAGTTGAAATTCATTGAAAATATATAGATCAGTCAATATACAAAATTTGAGGAAGATTGGAAGTGTTTTGGATTGGTTTTGTATCAAAATTCGTAATTAAACCGAGTTCAAAAAAGTCTTGTGCGACACATGTATCAAACATGTATTCGCATGTATCTCACACATACGTATACATGGATATACATGTGATACACAATTGATACAAATAGAATACATACGTGATACACAAATGATACACATATTATTTTTTTCATGTTCAGCTTTTACTTCGAATTTTCAATTCAAAACACCTCAAAACTTCACGAAATCATCCCAAAACCGAGATTCAAACTCCTTAAATTGTGCCCGATATATTCTAATAACACTCACTCAAACCAAAGCAAAAAGTTTGATATTTTTTTTTGTTACTAATATTACTAATATTAGTAATATTTTATTCGTTGTACAATTTTTGTAATGAGCAGATAGCTGGTCGCTCAATCAGATCCGATATTAACAGGCACTAACTATTTATCTAACAGAGAAAGAGAGAGAGAGCGCGCGCCACATCAGCTTGACATAACTCTCTGCTGATTGCTCACAGTAGAATCATCTTCGTGACCGCTTTCGATCGAGCTATCTCTCAGGTTCTATCTCCGATTATTCTTTGTGAAAGTCGTTTTGTTTATGATCGTTTTGGATTGTTCACTTTAATTTAGGGTTTTTTATGCTTGTTTCTGATTGATCAAACCAGAAAAATATGGAGATTTTAGCTGTGAAAGATTGGAATTATGACTTTTATGTTTGCTCTGCCTTGGGGTTTTAGGCTGGTGATAACAGTTGCAACGATTGAACCCCGAGTTTTTGCTATCTGTATTTGATTTTTTTAAAGTCTTTTAGGTACTCTTGTGCGTGTGTCTCTGTGTGTGTGTGTGTGTGTGTGTGTGTGTCCCCGTGTGTGTGTGTGGTGAGTTGGTAATAGCAGTTGTCACGACTGAACTTTTACTATTCTGGGTTTGATATCTTTTTGGTTAGGCACTCTTGTGTGGGCGCCTGTGTTTATGGTGAGGTGGTAATAGCAATTGTCAAGACTGAGTTTTTACTATTCTGGGTTTGAGATTTTTGTTTTTGTTTTTTAGGTACTCTTGTGTGTGCGCGCCTGTGTTTATGGTGAGGTGGTAATAAAAGTTGTCAAGACTGAATTTTTAGTGTTTAGGGTCTGCGAATTTAGGGTTCTTTAGGCATTTGGGTAATGATGGCTTTTGTTAGAAGTAATTAACTTGTTGGATGAAGGTTGGGTTATCTCTTGAGCAACGTGAGAAGTTCTTATTTTTCACTCTCTCATTATTTATATTTTTTTATCATCTGAATGTTACTTTCTTTGTTTCAGGGGTCAATAAATACCTGGTGAGATGGGTAACAACGGTGCTGAAGACGTAAAAATTTGTGGGTTTGATGATGCTAAATGTCCTGAGACCACTGTTGAAATAAAGATAAAGACATTGGACTCGCAGACATATAGATTACGAGTGGATAAATGTGTAAACATCTTTTGCCTTTTGTATTCTGTGCCTTAAGGAAGAAGGCTCTTATACCTGTCAAAGGGGAGAAAAAGGGAAAGAAACAAATACGGAAGGACTATCCTTCCATTAGTAATTTGCTTATATAGTTCGTTAGGAAATAGAACCTTTTAAGCAAGCATTTCCAGTGCATATGAGCCTGTAATATCTATGAGAACTCCAGTTCCATTTTCATGTTTGATTTGAAGCAGAATCACATGTACACTAATCATTCTATTAAGTCGAGCCAGTAGCCATTGATATATGGAACATTTTCTATAGTATTTTTGAGATAAGTTGGGTCATGCCACAAAATCTGAGAGATGCGTACTTGAGTTGGCGTCTTTGGCCAGTTGATAAGTCCACCAAAAGGATCTGGATTATGATACCTGCAGTTATTTTTTGGTGTTTATGGAATGAGAGAAACAAAAGATGTTTTGATGGCATCTCAACACCAAACAACTCTATTAAAGCCAAATGTTTAACCAATCTTTTTTGCTGGACAAAGCTGTCCTCAATAGTTAGTACTGAACACCTTTTGGAGTTTATCAGCTCTCTTGTCCTAGATTGAGACATTGTATAGGAGCTAGCAACTCACTTTTGTTTTCTGTATATCTATTTCTTGTAAGTAGCTTCTTGTACTCTTGCATCTTCTTGATGCCTTTTAATACAACAATTTATTTCATCAAAAAAAAAAAAAGTTGACATTGGTAGCTCTTTTCTCTCTTTCAAACATGCTTCAATACTCATGATATTGCTTTTTCTCTTTTTTCTTTTTTTTTGCTTTGAATGCAGGTTCCAGTTCCAGCACTGAAGGAACAAATTGCCACAATTACTGGTGTCTTGTCAGAACAACAACGGCTCATATGCCGGGGGAAAGTGTTGAAGGATGATCAGCTCCTTTCAGCTTACCGTATCCTTCTTGTTATTCATTCTTCTTCAAGGGTACAACTACTTGTATCCAATCCTAGGATTCCGAGACTTCAATTTAGATACTTGAATTCCTTCATCGATTTACATAATAGATGTAGAAGATGGACACACTTTGCATTTGGTTGTGAGGCAACCTTCATCAGAGAGTGCCCCTGATCCTCAAGGTTTGTTATGGTTTGAGCCGTACTGTGTTTCATTTGGAAGTAGACATGAAATTGTAGAGCAAGTCAAACTTCCCTTGTTGTTTAGGTTCTGCTCTTGTGATCTCACTTTGTTGTTATAGTGTTTAATTGTTGGATATTTGGAAACTTAGTATTGGTGAGGAAAGTAATCGCAGATAAAACATATCAAAGACATTTCGAGTAAACCAGTTGTTTGCAACCTAGGTGATTGAATTGACCCAAAAAACAGCCTTGGTGGTTGAAAAAAGGGTAGAAGAAACAATACACAAATTGATGAATGCTTTATATAGATCCTATCATGTTTGCCAGTTCTTTCTAGTCTTCAAAATTTATGGAAACTTGTAAGAACTGCTAGTAGAAAAAATAAAATTTTGATGGATGTTTTATGTAGATCCGGTCATGCTTATGAGTTTCATAACCTTCGAGATTTATGAAAACTGTAGGGACTGCTTCTGCATCAAGTTCTGGGCATATTCAAGGAAACCGAGTGGGTCCTGGTGTAGTTGTTGGAACGTACAACGTATCCGAACACGGAGATGGAACTTTCCCTGACCTGAATCGGGTAGGCATGCTTCTTATTTTTTCCTTGTGACAGTGTATGTAGACTATTTGCCTTATATTTCAGGAAACAAATTAATTTCTACTTTCATATTTATAAGATTATCTCAGCTGTGCTTGGGTCATTTGGAGTTGCAAGCGTTGGCAACGAAGGGATTGATCTCAATGTAAGTTTCAACAGGCCTCACTTTTTGATCCTACTATGCTGATTTTTGACTTTTCCCCTGTTCTGTGGAGGAATGCTGGAGGTGGTTCAATAACTTTCACATTTATTTCATGTTTGCTAATTTTCTTTGTCAAAGGTTGACGAATTGCATGTGGACCCACTCATCTCTTCTTGGGGGTGTGGTTTATAAAGATGCCAGGCACACCCACTTTTTGCTCTTTTTGAGGGTTATTTGACTTAAAAATTGTTAAAAGTAATTTATCCAAAATTTGACATAAATATATTTGCCGATGCTATGAATTGTATTACTCAGGCTTTCCCATTTTACATGAGGTAGTTTTGTTGTGAAGAACCTTCTAAAGATAAGTATAACTTGCATTTTATGCTAGTGAGAGTAAAAATATATTAAAGTGAAAGAAATTTGTGTGGTAAGGGAGACATCATATCTTCCTTAAAAGAAAAAGGGAGACATCATATCTTAAAGTTGAATTAGTCATAAATGAACCAGAATTTTCAGAGGAAGTATGGTTTGTATTAAACAACACCAAAAACCAAAAAAGGAAAAAAGAAGAAGAATCATATCAAACATTTTAGGAGATTCTAGATTGAGAAAATGTGTCATAAAAAATTTGGATGGAGGGAGAATGATGTATTGAAATTTTCAGTTCATCTTGATGAACAGAGAAGTTGGTGTTGGTAAATGGAAATGTTAATCTGTGAAGGTGTTCGCATGACAATAAAAGGAAAATACCACATGTTGGAGCAATTAATGAGCATGCTGCAATACTGTTGTACTTGGAGATTAGGTCAATACTTGACGCTTGTGATATTTAAGTTGTAGTTATGTGGAATGGTTGTACTTTAATGGACAATTATAGATTTTTTTTAAGAAAGTTCATTTTCACATCAAATACATTTGTACTCCATGTATATTATACATGTAATAGAATCACCTCTATTAGCAATAATTTCTTCTTGCTTAAGCGCGGGAGGAAGGACCTTCCTCCCCTCTAGTTTCAAATACATAGAGCAAGCTATTCTATAATTTACCCTTCATTGAAGAAAAAACCCTTTAATGAAAGAAATCGAATGTAACTATTATAATGTGAGTTTTCTTTTATTTCAAGTACTAACTAACATGATTGATTTCTATGGTTTACAACACTAATTGTGGTAATCTTGGAATGCCATATAACATTAATATTACATCATTAAAACTTTAATAATCATAAGAAGGGAAGTTAGTTATTCACTTTTCTTTAAAAAATGTGGCGTGCAATGTAATCTTGTAAACTGAAATGGAAGTGTAAATGATTTCAGTTGATAGAATGGGAGGCTAGTGGTTTACGCTGGTGGAGTCCTGTGCATGGATAGTGGTTTTCAAATTAAAAGTTGCAAACGACATATGATATACATGTTCTTTTATGTGTGTTCCAAACTTTGGGACCTTCTTGGAAATTGACATTTTCCATCCTTGGTGAAAACTTTTTTCATTCTGAAAGCCTTGCTCAGCACAAACTAAGAACCCATCATGTTTCCAAGAAGATCCTGCATTTTAACCCTAGTTAAACTTTCATGTGCTCTAAAAGGCTGCAATCATTTTTCTTCTGGACAAGCCCTATTTCTATATTTTGAAGACGTACATGCATTTTGTTTCAAAAGGCATGATTTTCCAAACGGTGCCATTTACTCGCAAAAGTTTTCCAAACTTGGGAGGGTTGAGTGGGTGTATATATTCGTTGACATGTCAATTTGGGCATAACCCAAACAAGTTCATTTACAAGTGTGGGTCAATTTGAACTACCTATAGCGCAAATTGGCCCGTGACAAAACTTGTCAAATGAAATTGAAATAATTTAGGGTTTGGTTTGTAGATGGAAAAAACTTTTTTTTAATAAATTTGGAGTGCTAATTAAGAGTATTTTTTGTATTTGTTTTCAGTTGGGTGGGTTTCGTTATGACCCATTATTTAGCCATATTTACCACCTATTCTTTTTTTAGCTGTTCTTTTTCGACGTAAGTTGTATGTGTGTTTTGTGTTATTTATTGCTAAATCAAAAAAGATAACATAATGAAAGATATATACAACATTTTTAAATAGAATATTTTTGTTTAATTAAAAATGATAAATAATGAACACAGGAAAATAATAAATTTTTTAGAATTAGTAGTAACTTTTTGAAAAATATGATTCAAGAACCGTACATGCATCTTTTGTGCATACGGCTCTACAAGAAAATTGACCTTCCTTTCTTTCTTTTGGAGAAAGAGAAAAATAAAATGTATCAAACCTCAGATGGGTAAATGGTCAAATTGTCATTCTTCCTTTCGAAGTTAAATTGCAGCTACAAAGCTGCCCCCTCCCCCCTCTCCCCAAACGGAACAAAATGAAGATAGAGGCTGCATTTGATATGGATCTATATATCATTCTTCCAATTTTATCTTGATATATGTGACATACCATCTATTCCATTTATTTGCTATGTCTGTTTGTTCTGACAGTTTGAATTACTCGTATGTCTTATACTTTGAATTACTAGATCTTTTATTTCCAATATGAATCTCGGTATCTACTGAAAGAATCAAATCATGGAAGGAAAAGAGAGAGATATAGGCATATTCAAAATATCATGTAGTAATCTTTTTTTTAACATTCCGAAGAAGTAATTGAGTAAACCATTGACATTAGTTTCAGGGGCGGCAAAAAGGTAGAGTAAACCTCACGCCTTATTACGCGTCAACCTGATATGAAATAAGTCGATGAAGATAAATTCGTTTTCAAAAATTTGAATGTGATAAATGTGCAATATGCCTAGTATCTTGGTATACAACCACTATGTTTTCCTTTCTTTCTCATACAAAGTATGTATACATACAAAGTTTGAAGAATGAGAGGGAGAAGGAGATCTGGCAGGAGGATTTATTCAATCACATAGTTTGGGCTCATAATGAAATTGGTTCTCGAGTGTATCTTATCAATCTTTTTTGGCTAGAAGCTCTTGAATTTTTGTTCTGTTTCTATAAGAAGATTCATTTAATTATTGTATGAATGCATCAAAAAAGATGGTAGTTTTCGAAAACTACAAAAAGGAGATTTACTTCATTTACAATGTCATCGTTCGAGGAAATAATGTTCTTTTATTAATTGAAAAAGTCAAATAATAAATGCAGGGAAGTAATGAAGTATTAAAATTAATTTAACTATTTGACAAATATGGTAGTTTCTGAAAACTTAGAAAGTAGATATTGTGCATTTCTGATGTTACCATTCATAAAAATAATGAACATTTTATTACTTTATAAGGTTAAATAATGAATACAAGGAAATAATAGAGTTTTAAATATTAACTGTAAGCACAATTTTACCCTACATCTTTATTAAAAAAATATTTTAACCTTACTTGGTACGCACTTACTAAGAGCAAAATAAAGTTCACCAATGCTTTGTGTTGGAGTTTCTGCTTGTATAGTAGAATAAGATAAGTAAATTTTCCTGCCCATCTTGACCAAGTAAACATAGGCCATGCTATGACCCAGCCCATTTATTGACTAAACCTATTCAATCGTTCCAAATTTAGCACAAGTTGCCCATTTGACACAGCTAGTTTAGTACATTTCCGGGCCTCGAGGAATATATCAAGTTACCTAAATTGGCAAAACAAAGTTTATTGGCTAAGCCTGAGATTAGTTTATGAAAAGCCATTGCTTCATTGCTTGAAGCGATGCAAAGCAAGGGGGTTATTGTTTCGTGGGTGAAACCATGCACTTTAGAGAAGTTTGCGCTTAAAAAAATGGTGCACAAAGTGATCCCAATGAGAATTGATTGCTTCTTTGAATCTTAACTTTGAGGAGTGGATTAATATTAGCAATTATATATCGGATTCTGAAATTAGGTAGTTTAGTGGTAATTTTCAAAAAAGTTGGTAGCAATTTAACTTTAATTTTACTAAATTAATAGATGTTTGGTATTTTTTAATTTCCATAAATTGTGGACTTAATTTTAAAGAAGGTGTGATTGACTTCTCGCTTTTTGCTTCAAGCTTCATGGACCTTGTCGTTTTTCTTTTTCCGGCCTTTTGCTTTTTTTAGTGCTGACTGCTGAGTGATATTAGTGACTGCATATGACATGTCTGATTCTCTAGGAACTTCAACTTATTGTAGTAGCTCTGTTTACTATTTACAGTTAGGTGCTGTTTCAATATGCTCTTTATTTAGGGTTTACTAGTGTTAACTTGCACTTGCATACACATGCTCGCTCATTTCATTGTGGGTTGGGAGGGGTAGGAGGAGGGGAAGCAGGAGTTGATTGCAGGACTTGATTAATTGTTTTGTAACTTGTGGACATCCATGCTGTCTCATCTGTAGGGTCTTGGTGCAGCTAGTATGGGAAATATGAGAAATTCTGACCAACTGCCGACTGAACATGCTAGTACAACCAATCAATCTGGTTCCGGTATTGGCGCTTCTGCAGGTGCAACAGGTTTCCCAGTGGAAGCTCTGCAACCGCCGGTAACTTTTCCATCAAATGTTTTCAGGGATACTCTTTGTTTGATGTACAAAGCAACATGTTCTCCATCTCCAGTATCATTTCAGTGGTAGAACATTGTTGGCACTTATTCCAGCTTTTCTCCTTTACGGCTCATTTATCTGTGTTTTTCTTGCAGGTTATTCCCGATTCTCTGACAACTTTAACACAGTATTTGACTAATTTGACTGAAGAGTTCAGAGCAAATGGTAAAAGTCCCTTTCTCTTCTTTGCCACTGACAGCCCTCCCTGGAGAGGGATGAGAGGTAAAAACTGTTCTTATATGTGTAGTCTACTGTTGGCAGCAAGGAGACAAAGTGAGATTGCACTAACTGCTGGGATCTGTGGAGCTGATAGACCAGATTCTAATGCACCCTCACATACCATTAGACAGAGAGGCCTTCCAACGCCTGCATCCTTGGGAGAGGTGATGCTCTCGATGCAACGATTACTCGCTGAACAAGCTGCAGAGTGCTTGTTGGTATGTGCTTTAACTTTTAGCAAATTCTGTTTAAGCCTTCCTTTTTAATAAAAAAAGAAGTTTCTGGGGATTTGTTCCACTTATTATCCTCTTGAAGCTAACCCGCAGTTCGAGGATAGACTACTTGAAACCAATAGAGGGAGAGTTACTTCCCTTTTATACAGGAGAGGAATAAGTTATGAAGCTTCTATATCTGGAGCTACTGAACATCACTAGCTTTTTGGGAATGATGATAATGAGCTAGCAGTAAGTGATTGAAGAAGCAGTGCTGTAGAAACCTTGGAGCCAAATGCATTCTACTAGTTTTGCATGAATCACATGATTTAAAAGTTAACTTTATTGTTACTAAACGTGATAGGACTCAAAGTTTATGGTTGCTTTATGATTACCTATTTAGTTTCTTAAATAGTACTAATATTGTACTTTTAAAAAAAAGTTATTGAAAAAAAAGGATTTATTCATCAAACCAAAAGAGAAAGCTGAAAAAAGAAAAGTTCTGGATTGTGCCATCTCTTAAGGGACTACCATCAAGGTTCTTTTTGGCCAATGCTTGTCTTTTCTTTTCTGACTCTGTAGCTTTCTCATTCAACTGAAGCAAAATGAAGTATAATATTGTTTTTCCTCCTTTTTACAACTTTCAAAGCCTTTTAAAAAAAGAACTTAAAATTGGTATTTTGGTTATATGGAAGTACCAATCACTGTTAATCTTTTCTTTTTTTATTATATCCATCAAGCTTCAACTTACGAAAATTATTTTACATGACTTGAATTATCTGTAGAGTTAGATATCTGAATTTGTAGCAGAACTGCTCTTATATCATAACTGCACTTAATGACAATTCTTTATGGGTTTGTTCTTCCCTGGATGCTAAGGAAAAGGAATATATTAGTATGTCTACACAGTTGTAGCTGGAGGTACTATTCAGCATGAAGCAGAACGTTATTCCATGTGACAATTAATTTTATGGTATTTCCTGCTCTGCACTTGACTGCAGCAATTTTCGAGGCTGCTAGAGAATCAAGCAAATATCACAGAACCAACGCAAAGAATGAGAATTCAATCGCATGCTTTAAGAACTGGAGATCTATTCCAAAAATTAGGTGCTTTGCTGCTTGAGCTTGGTCGGACAACAATGACATTGCGAATGGGTCAAACAGCGGTAGGTTTAATTTCAATTTGGATGAGGGTAGTATTAATATTATATCCTGGATTTGCTTGTCTTTGTGCTGGCAAGAATGTAAATCGTGCTGACAAAGGAACAATGAACTTAGGATGATGCTGTGGTGAATGCTGGACCTGCTGTTTTTGTGTCTACTGCTGGCCCTAATCCTATTATGGTTCAGGTGTTTTACTTGTCTTAGATATATGTTATTTATCAAAGCCCATTGATGTGGATGCTCAAGTTAATTATGTTTGATGATGTGCAGCCACTACCTTTCCAGCCGGGTGCAAATTTTGGTGCCATTCCTGTTGGAACTGTACAAAATGACAGTGGACTTTCTGGACCATCCATTGGTTCTGGTTTTACTCCTAGGAATATTGACATCAGAATACGAACAGGTTTTTTCTCATTCTTGTTTGCATTTATGGCACCCATTAGGATGGACGTGAACCTTTTTAGATTCAGTCGCTAGATCCATGTCTTGTTCATGCTTATCTTCTACTTGTTACTCACTCACTTGTACCATTAGGTTCATTTACGCCTTCAACTCTTAATCGAAGAGAGCCTGCTGGTTCACAGCGTCCAGTTCAAGCTACTCCTGCAGCTTCTAATGGTGGAAATCCTGATCAAGAGACCAATGGAGTCGCTAGAAGCTCTTCTGCCATGGAGTCTGGAGTGCGGGTGGTTCCTATCAGGACAGTCGTTACTACAGTTCCAGCTTCTGTTGGGCATTCAGCTTCTGATTCATCTCGAGGTTCCATGGGATTATTTTATCCAGTTTTAGCAAGAGTTCAACATATCAGCTCCAGGAATTCTAATAATTCTGCAGCTGCTCAAGCATCTGCCGTAAATAATTCACATGGGGTTGAGGCTGAACAACCGCCTAATCCTGATTCTGCTGGGGAACGGCAAACTAGTGGATTTGCTGGTGCTGAAGGTAATTAACTAACCATGCAATAATGTCGTCTTTTTCCTCTCTGCAGGCATTTGGCCCTTTAAGATTTCTTCTGTCAGTTTTCTAAACATTAGGCTGAAAATGGAGTCGTTACAGGGTTTATGGAGTACTATTTGAGTGATCTCTTACTGTTTGGCGGCACATTACATCCACCATTTTTTATGATAAAGTGGCGATAAGTATGTCCAGTAAAGAATTAGATCTTTATCTTTGTTGCTTTCCACTGTCACTGGCATTTGATTTGAGTACATGTCCTGTCTCTTCCACTATATCTCAAATCAAATTTCATAAAACCTGTATCGATGAGTAGTTATGCTTGTATCAATATTGTTCTTAGCTGTTATACACTCTCATTTGAATTGTCAGGCTGATGATCTTTTAAGTATGGAAGGTTGATTCTGGTCGGGGTGTTAGTTTGTGTCTGTAGATTATGAATAGAGGAAGGCATAAATGCCATGTGGGTATTATGGCTTTTGGTTTTCTGATTGCTTGGTCTGGTATAATTTCTGAGGTTGCTGTTGATATATTTTGAGTATTCATATTCATACAAAAAAAAAAAACCCAAAACACACACGCACACAGACTCATTTTTGTTCTTTCTCAAAAAAAAAAAAAAAAGACTCATTTTTGTTTGGGATAACGGGTTTCAGGTAATTTTGGCTCATTTAGTGAACTATCAAGTAGTGACGAGTTCTCCACACAGTTCCAAAGTAGAATTGACCAAATTTATAGGTCATTTTTCACTGGAGAAAATCCACATCCTGAGAATGTCAGCGGGGGTAACAATTCTGCCACTGGAGGTAGTGTGGCTGCTGAAGACATTGGTAATTCTCAGGCTACGGCCATGGCAGCAGGCGAGGAAGGAGTTATTTTGTCAAATATACTTCGTCATATCATGCCGATTATCTCTGAATCTGCAGGAACTGATAATTCATCTAGTGATAGACCAAATCTTGACGAGGATAGAAGTGACCATGGTTCAATGCAGGTATTTTCAGCCCCTAGACATCTTGTTTAGTAGACGAATTTATGGTCATAGTAGGTTTGAAAGAGACACAACAGCTTATTTTTGGGAAAAAGAAGACTCGAAAGATTCTTGAAGGCCATCACTTGTGAAACAGAAATACTTACCAGAACTCTCTATCTAAAAATGTTTTGCCTTGTCACAGGGTCAAGAAAACACGGAGCAAGCAAGTTCTTCAGACAGGTGCCACAATCTTTCATTGCCACCAAGTTCAAAGCGTCAAAAGGTAAGTGCCCTTTTCTCCTTATCGTATACTTCGAATAACTGCCAAGGAGAAGTTAAGCTGCAAAGCTATGCCGCACTCCTCCTGCTGGCAGATAATATACAAAAAAGAAAAAAAGTAAGAGGGATGAAGGGTTGGGGCAGGATAGAGTGAGAGTAGGAGCAGATATGGTGTGTCATGATTGAGAGGATTTTTTAGGTTCAAAATTATGAGGCTGATTGCTGATAATCAATGTCACATGAACTACCTAAAGTATACAAAAGTTGGTGACCCAAAACTTTGCTAAAGGTTAAAGTCATTTGCCTGATTGTCTTTTGGGGAATGGGAAGGAACTAATATGCCGACTCTTCTTCACTAGAAGTCAGGAAGAATGAAATGTGTTTTTTTGGTCAAATCTGTATATTAGAAAATTTGGTTTCAGAGTAAATTGACAGGTTCTGGACACAATCTTAACGCGTGTAATTTTATTAGCCTGTTTGAAATAGAGCTGAAAGTAGTATCAGGTTTCTTTCTATTTGACCAAGAAGTGTTAGTTTAAGATATTTCTAACTAGATTAACTGTTCTTTTGGATTGCAAAACCTTCTGGATGTAATCCAACTTTAGCTCTACATTAATGTGTACGTAGTAATGATGGGTGGTGAGATGGTTGTTTATCGCTAAGGCAAGTGAAGTTGCTCTAGTGAGCAAAGTGGGATAGGACACTCCCTGATTGGAGGGGTTCTTTTAAGAAGGGGGTGGGGGGTTTATCATACTGGGAAAACGGTGTTGATTAATGGTTAGCTTGGTAGATCTGAATATTTTTATTATACAAGTGTTTTGTTTGCTTGGTCATTCTCTGAATACTTGTTGGGGTTACAGTAAACAACATGAACAAAATCTTTTGTTGGTTTGAATTGTATTTAACTACCTTTAGTGTTACAGGCTGATTAGTTATTTCACATTGCATGTTCACCTGTCCAAAACATAATATTACTGCTTTATGATGCAGCGGGAATGATTTCAAGGTCCCAGTTCATCCAACGTTCCAGCCATGATGATGCATTGCAGCCTTCTTTTTAATGTATCGATCTGTATAACAAGATCTGAGCGCTGCTTTGGCAGCACAGCTGTTGTAGTGAACACTTTCCAGATTCTATAGTATTGCCTTGTTGGTCCTCCATTTAAGTTTCTGCATTTTTGGCTCTTCATTCTGGATACCAAGGAAGTATATGATTAAGTGTATAATCATATAGCAAGTCAGAAGGTCCTTGCATGGACAACTAAGTTATAGTTCTCATTTTTAAAGATCTATTATGATATTCTTCAAACAAATGTAGAAGAGGTTGAAGAAGGGACAATG
>MU682781.1:181001-205936 GCA_026770625.1 Nicotiana glauca | reverse complement strand
TTTTGTTTAGTAACCCGGAAACTTCAGTTCTAGTTATAAAATAAAAACTTCAGCTCTAGAGCTGAATTTTTATTTAGTAACCCGGAAACTTCAGCTCTCTAGAGCTGAAGTTTTTTAGTTATAAAGGGAAGCTGAAGTTTTTTAAAAAGTGGGTACGGATGCAAACAAAAAGACAAAGCGGCTACAGGTTAAAGAGGGCGCCCAAATAAGGCACCCCGTGCAATTTTTACATTATCAACACCTGATGGCCTGGTCCAGTATCACCCCCAGAAGCCCAACACAAACTTTTGGTAGGGCCCAATCGAAGACACAAACCGGGGCCCATTCAAGCCATGGCAGGTGCTGACTCATCAGTTTCAGTCTTCAGTCATTTCCCAATAATAATGAATACGTCACGTGACCCAACTGAACACAGTAGGTCCCACCCCGTTACACTTTTTCCCGCCAACTGTTACCTTACCAGAGTTCAGTCACCTGACTCCTCGTGCACTTTTTTCCCAACAGCTGGAAACCCAATCAACGGTTCAGGGCCCACTAAAGCCTCAATCCGACGGCCCATATTCGCCCAATCCATTTCCCAATCGCATTATCAGTGCTTAATGTTATTGCCACTACCCTCCTCTCTTGAAATTCTCCCATCATTAGTGCCCTTTCTATACACAGATAATACTACTAATTCTGCGTTGTGAATTTTTAATATTTTCCATTGATTTACTGGGTTGAATTTGATTTTTTTTTTTAGTTCATGAGAAGTGTGGTTTTTTATTTGGATTTGGTTTTGATTAGAGCATGGGTTTAATTTGTTGAACTATTTTTTTATGAGAAGTTTTTGATGGAGAAAGGATAGGGTTTTAAAGGGTTTAAGCGATGGATAATTGTTGGCAGAGGAAATGTGGGTCAATGTGGCAGTCAACGTCTCCACCACTTGTTTCTTCATCACTCCCGGGTTCCCATTCTCAGGTTTCTCTTTTTTATTTTTTATTTTTTTGGTTGATAATTATAATTTAATAATAATTTCTTTGCTTTTTTCTTGCTTGCATGTTAATTTTAGCTTATTCTGTGAAATGCATGTACCTTTGGAGGAAAATGTGGTGAACGTGATGGGTTAATTAGCTTTTTGTAATTTGTATTTATTGTCTATGAATCTTACCATTTCCTGTATAATGCATGTAACTAGACGAGTAGAGTACATAGGGGGTATAGTCCAGGTTGAGCAAATTAGATTTTATGGTGCAAATCTTTGGAAGATATGAAGAAAGCCTTCATTTAATTACCAAAAAGTAAAAAGCCCTCGTTTTTACTCCTTGAATTACATGATGAGTTTAGAACAAAGACCTTGTAACAAATCTAGCATTTTTGTCTAGATTTGACATGAGTATTGAGAGGTATCTACATCTTTTAGAGTTAATAGGAAACAAATCTGTTCCACATTTTACGTTTTCATTTTATTGAAATAAAAAATGGAAAAGAATTTCATTGATATTGCATCAAAGGAAGAGTATCTAGGATGAGTTAAAGCTGCCTGGAGGTTGTAAATTGTATTTCGTTTAGTATCTTCATGTTTATGATTAGACGCTAGCTTTGTAGTTTGGGTCACCGATTCTTACATAGTTAAATAGCTGGCACCTCTTTTGCATCATAATGAAGTGGCTTTTCTAAGTGGAGAAACTAGACTCAGAAAAGTTTTCTATGGAAAATGAATGTTCCGAAAACTACAGAAAGCATTGGGAATATATTTGTGTAATGTAGATAAATTAGATGAAATTCTTCATAAGCTTATTTTGGTTTTTTGATCAATGAAAGCAACTATGCTATGAATGATGCTCAGATAGTCAATGTCACTAAAGGGTTTCTTTCTGGGTGCTGTAATTAGATGTCGTGTGAGCCACTGTTTTGTAGCAAAATTTTTCCATCAGCTGTAGGTGCACAAAATATACATGCCTATCAAACATTGTCTTTCCTTGTTGTTTGAGGCTTTCCCTTTCCAAGTGGCTTCTATCTTTGTTGTACTGGAAATTATTACCATGATTGTTTTTTGTTATACTGGATCTTGTAGATTCTTCTCATTTTTGTTTATTTAATTTGTCCTTCTCACTGCCTACCCCCTACTGTAGTTTCCTAATGCAGGTCAAAATTTTTACTCGAGCATTCCTCAAGATTCATTGTCACTGGGAAATGGAATAGTACAGCAGTCTACTCTTCCGTGGACTTCAAATTCAATTGTGGATAACTCTAGTCCCGCTGAGTTCAGTGGTTCATTCATATCTTTTTTTTCTGATCCACTGCCCTCTTTACAAGGGGAGTTTCAGCAATCATCAAATTTAAAATCAGTCTTCACGCTGAATGAAAATCCAATAAATTGTAACAATGCCAATGGATCTGCTTCTATGAATGGACCAGTGCTCGTACCTGCTGTTGAATTGTCACAATATTTTAGCAGCCACAAGTTAAAAGCTGGAGATACTCTTAAATCAACTGTTGTAATAAACCATCCAAGACATGAAATGGCTAAGCAAACTGCTCCATCCCATTATGTTGGCAATGAGAAACTAAAGCATTTTTTTCCTAGAGGGGCTTCCGATGCAGAATCAATCCCAAATAGTGCCATGAAGTTTAATGACATACCTGATATTCTGACATCTAGAAAGGTTTTTCTGGAAACAGGATCTTCTGGGCAGTTGTCTCCAGCTCTGAGCAGCTATCCCCGTGTGTTCTGTTTGGGCTTAAGTGAGTAACCCACTAGTTAGTTTGACTTTTCATCAAACATCAATACTATGTTTATATGTTCTAATTAGTATCTTGGTCTTTAAATGCAGGTGGATACCTGGTTCTCAGGAATACTGGTCTTCTTGGAGTTATTTGCATGTGCCATGGTTCACATATGTCTGTTTCTAGGTTCTGTGAGGTAGTTATTTCTGAAATCTCCTTTTTTTTGCTTCAGCAGTCTTTGGAAGGAAAGGCACTTCTGTTGGAGTACTTGATATTTCCATATCTTTCTTTTGTTTATTACTTAAGTTAAAGACTTTTTCTTATAACTGTTTGAAGTTTTATCTTTTGTGCAGCATTCTGGTTTATCTGATGTTAATCCTGGGAATGCTGTTCGTATGGACAGTGGTGTAACGATAGCTCATTGGCGGAAGGTCTTCTTTCAAGAACTAGGGGTAAGGAATATGTGAGGTATCTAACATCTATTTCTTCTATGCCTCAAAATCCGTGCTATTATTTATTTTTGGTGGCTATTCTTCGAAATGTTTTTGTATTTGTGTAATCAATTTAGGTTATGTTCATGATATAACTGTGGGAGGGGGTCCATTTCGATGTTACCTGGTTTTTGTGGTTCATGGAATGGTCAAGATTTTGCATTCGCTATCTAATGGGAAACATAGTCTGCTCGGATTGTCATCTTTTGATCATATCTTCAATTGCTTTAGAAACCTTGATAGAAACTTTTCTAAGGAGATCTAGGAGTTAATCGGCATTGAGGCATAATTGATTGAAGGAGAATTTGGAAACAGAAAGTTGCTGCAAAGTTGTGAAGGAGAAGGATAATAATTTGGATCACTAAATTTTGCGTTCCAAATTGCTTTCTTATCATCTTTGGGAAGGTAGAAGGGCAATTTGGAATTTATTAGAATCACTCTATATGGTGACCTTGGCACAGTCAACTTAGAAAACCTTCCACTTATTTCTTTGCTTGATTATATGCTGTCCACTTAAATTATATGTTAGTAGCTATCTATATATTTGATGAAAAAAAGCTATAAGAACATCTTTTTATGAACTACCGGATTTCAGGTCCTGATAAAATATTCTCTGCCTGCTATGATGGTCTGACTATGGTGCACCTACTTTTGAAAGCTTATATAGCATTGTAGTTTTAACATACATACGCGGCACAGATGCAAGCTAGACCACTATGTCTAGGGTTGCATGCACTAAATTGTTTACTTTGTTCTGTTTAGTTTATTTACAACAGACTTTAAGAACCTGGCTTTTCTATTTTATTATGTTTATTGATTTAAAGTACTTGTTAATGGAGTCCGGAACCTAAATGTGGTTCTTTTGGTCTTAAAACACTTTTTTAAGTGTTAAAAAAAGGTTACATTTCTATATAAAACGCGGTTCATAACTGCGTTTTATATGAAACGCCGAAGTAAACCGCGTTTTATATAAAACGCTTTAGCAAACAGCGTTTTACATAGTAGCTGAAAAGACAACTATATAAAGCGCGGTTCAGTACCGCGTTTTACATGTTTAGTGGGCCCACTAATAACTCTTCTGCGCTTAACTGACATAACAATAATTCAACTATGTAAAACGTCATTTTAAACCGCGTTTTACTTCCAAAAATTTGACCCCCCGGATTGGGCATTGCCTTATATAAAGACGTTATGAGTTTTGAGAATTATCATTCAGAAATACTCCAACTTCGTGATAAATTTTTCTTGTTAAATTCTCAAGCTTTTTTCATAATGTCTGAAGAGCGAAAAGTAAGGGTTTCTTTATATTGGGGGGGGGTGAGATTGTGGTGGCGAATAACTCGGTGAGCTATAGTTTATCTCCAAAGAGTCATGTTAATTTGCTACTACAATAGATTATGATAGACTGGTATCGTTGTTATGCAATAAAATGAGATTGAGCAAACGTTCGGTGAATCTTAAAGAAACCAAAAGATATCCGTATTCTGTGACTCTGCAAGAGGTTGCTTGTTATGCTGAGTTTAACATCGAAGACGATGAAACTCTGAGAGATTTTTTGGGGACTCCGGATGAATACAAGGAATTTATTGTGATAAAATTGTTGGAAATGTACGTCAAGGCTAAAGACGTTCGCAATAATGAGGTTGCGAAAGCAGGGATAACCCTCAATCATCGGGTGGTTATTCTGGAGCAGTTTTAGCCCAACAGGTTCCGGCTGAAAGAGTTTGGCCGAATTTGAACTTATCTTCGCGGACGAACGAGGAGCGAGGAAATAATTTCTCTCATACTTTACATAATCCACAAGACGATGGGTAAACTTCAATTTTTCTTTGTGTTATGATGTTTATTTTTTGTTGAATTGAATTTGTATTAACACTCATATATTCCACATGGGGTACTGTCCGGATATGAATTTTACAAGTTATGACCCCACGCCCAGTTGGAATATGCGGTAGTTTTGGCGTGTTGGATCACGGTGGTCCATCCGGGAGTCATCACCAACAGAAAAATATCCATCATGGAATGTCAACACAATACGACTTGTATGTGAAGTGATATAGCTATATGTAAAGTATTTATCAATTTGAGTAGCTTATCATTTTGTTGTTTGTGGAGTGAAAACGACCAACTTGATAGTCCTGACCTCGTTCAGTTGCCCGTAGACGACGTATTTACTCGTGATTTGGAAGATGCACAAAGTGAGAAAGATAATAGTGATTATGACAACAATGCCGATAAGTCTGGAGATGACACACCCTTTCCTGATGAGGGTGATGATGAGGAGGAAGTGAATGTCGAACCTGAGCTGACGAGGGAGCATGCTCCTCCATCTTATGTTAGACCAAGAGTGTACGAGTCCCATGTGCCGTTTCATTCAAGGCATATTCCATACCTTGATAATTTGCCAAGTATGCCGGATGTGGATGCCCTCATAATGGATCTTGACGGAATTCGGTCGCAATGTGGGATGAGTCTAGACTAATGGTGCTGGCAAAGGGCATGTATTTTCCCGATAAAGCTCGCCTATCTGGGGCTTGTAAAATGAACAACGTAAGAGAGTGTCGTGAGATGATAGTATGTGAATTAATTCCGAAGGTATACAAGGTAATATGCCGTAGATACTTTATGGGTTGTAACTGGATGCTACGTGCGAGCAAGAAGGAAAAAGGGTTGTGGAAAGTGTGTAAATATATTAGCACCCACGTTTGTGAAATGGACACATACAGTGAGAATCACTTCAACTTGGATGTTGACTTGATTCCATAGTTGAAGTGTCCATTAGGTACAAGATCAAAGAGTGTATTACATCCGTCCACCAGGAATATGGGTGTACTATTACCAAAAGAAAGGAAAATCTCGGGCGCAAACGTGCATTTGAAATTATTTATAGTGACCGGGACAAGTCATTTTCATCTCTACCCAGGTACATGGCCGCACTGAAACACTTTAACCCGGGCACTGTTGTTGAATGGAAGCATGAGCGGAGTCCAGGAATACTGGAATATATATTCAGATACGTGTTCTGGGCATTTAAACCAACAATTGATGGTTTTGTGCATTGCCGTCCGATAATTTTCATAAACGGTACTCATGTCTATGGAAAGTACGATATTAAGCTATTCATCGCCGTTGCAGTAGATGGTAATGGACAAATATTTCCGCTAGCTCTTGCCATTTGTACCAATGAAAGTGAAGAGACGTGGATGCTATTTTTGAATCACTTGAAGCAGCACGTTGTCAAATAATGTTCAGGTATATGTCTAATATCTGATCGACATGGTGGTATTTTAAGTTCTGTACAACATTTGTCTGAATTGCAGGAACCCTATGCATACTACCGTTACTGTGTGAGGCACCTGAAGGCCAATTTTCAGAAGAAATATCCCAACAAGGACTTGCATGATTTAATGTGGATGGCTGCAATTGGGTACCGGCAGTGCAAATTCAGGAGGCGCATGGAATCGATCCGGTAATTAGACGAAAGAGCCTATAATTGGTTGATGCGACAAGAGCTTCACAAGTGGACATTGCATGCTGATGGTGGCAGGCGATGGGGAGCCCTGACTACAAATGTGTTGGAGTCATTGAATGGGTTATGAAGTCTGCACGTACGGTCCAGATGACATTCAAACAGACGGCGGAGAGGTTTGTTGAAAGGCATAGAGTTGCATCGGAATTGATGGACAGGGGTGTTGAATTTATGCCAATACCAATTAGAAGATTTGAGAAATACGGAGGAGAGCACATTGAAATTCATATTTATAGTATGATCACGATCAAGGTGTTTTTGAAGTTCGCACCGCTATCCGTCAACACCGGGGGAATAATCTACACACCGTAAATGAAGCTAGCAGATTGTGTTCATGTGGGAAATGGACCATCTACCACATGCCGTGCTCACATGCCATGAAGTGCTTTCAACAAACAGGTTTAGGAGCAACCAACTATGTTGATAGGCAATACAATGTTGCTGCATACGTAAACACATATAGCGGGCAATTGCAGCAAGTGGGTGCTGAGCATTATTGGCCACCGGAACCATTTAAAATGCTCTGTAACAAGGACTATTTGCGCAAGCTACAAGTGCGAAAGAGAGCGCATATACAGAACCAAATGGATGTTATGCGCATAAATGTGGCATATGCTCGCAAACAGGACACGACTGTCGCAAATGTCTTTTAGCTGGTTTGGGTGGCGGTGGTAATCCAACTCCTGATGCAAGTTCGTCTAATGTACCCAACTATCAAGGATACACCTAGTGTTTTTTTTTTTTCGTAATGTTTTTAGTAATAAGTGTCTGTACTTTTTTATGTTGCAAGATGTATCAAATAAAATTATGTTTCCACAGCCTTGTTACATTTTATTGATATTTAACTTTTTTTAGTTAAGTGAATTAATGAATTTCTCCCTCACGTTCATGTAATAAAAAATAGTATTGGATTATAAAACGGAAAATTTTAACGTTCACTTTCAAGTTTCACTCTAAAATTATTAGAAAACTACATTGTCAAAGGAGAAGATGTTTGATAAATAAGTGAATATACATAATGCGGTTAAATACTGGTTTTGTGTGTTGTCTTGTCGTTCTGAAAAGCTGCCCGACTGCGAAAAATGCTGTTTCGTTTCAGAAAGAATCTTTAACATGCCATATATAGCGCGGTTAAATATTACGTTTTGTGTGAATAAATATAGCGTGGTTGGAACATGACCTTTTGAATTGGGATACTGATATGATATTTCCAACATTCAACTTATTGGTGTTAGTGCAGAAGACCAATATGAAGATTGAAATTTCATAACATAATACTTAAAGAGAAAAAAGCACAGCAACCATAATTGAAGCAGCATACATGAAAATAAAAGATAATAAAATGATAAATTAACACAAACACATCCTAGTAGAAAGTAAAAAATGGATTAGTACAAACAGGATATCCGTATCCCTTCACTTGAACATTGAAGATAGCATCTAGTGGTGAAACATCAACCAACGTAACTTTGATGAACCTGATAAAATTCTCCAACACAAAAAGTCTCCTGCCTACCTTGAACCTTCTTTGATCACCAATGCTCATATTTACATACCACTCTTTGCCACGATGGTCAAGAAACGCGTGTTCTTATGTTGGAGGAAGATGCTTGCAGATTTTTCTTGGAATATACTTTTAAAAAAAAGCATTACTGTTAAGTTTTGAAAAATATGAAACTGAATAAAGTTATAAAATACTGACGTATATATATTTTCTGGAGTTAAGGTATAAGAAACAAAAGTATTTTATGTTAAAAAAATAAAGTTTAATGGACATGATAATTTACCGGATCGTTGCCGTCGACGCATGAATCATTCATAGCCACTTCAAATATTGGAGGATTCTCTTCTTCATTATCACTGCTAGTAAAAGTGTAATACAGCATCACTGCTAGTAGAAGAGTAAGATAGGGGTCGTTTGGTAGAGGAAGAGGCATCCATAGTTTAGGGTTTGAGTATGTGTGTGTTTTATGTCTTTAGGGTTTGAGTATGTGAGTGTGTTTTATGTTTTGAGTATGTGACTATATATATAGGGACACATATAGAATAGCGCGGTTAAATACTATGTTATATGTATATATATAGCGCGGTTCAATACTACGTTATGTGTGTTGTCTTGTCGAACTGAAAAGCTGCCCGCCTGATGAAAAATTGTTTTGTCCGATGGAATCTTTAACACGCATAGCATAGCGCAGTTAAATACTACATTTGAATATATATAGCGTGGTTGAATATTGCGTTATGTGTGTTGTCTTGTCGTTTTGAAAAGATGCCCGACTGCGAAAAAGCTGTTTCGTTTCAGAAAAAAAATATTTAAGACAACACACAAAACATAGTATTTAATTGCGCTACACATATTGACACAAAACGTAGTATTTAACCGCGCTATATATAGCGTGTTAAATATTTTTTCTGAAACGAACAACTTTTTCGCAATCGGGCAGCTTTTCAAAACGACAAGACAACACACATAATGCAATATTCAACCGCGCTATATATATTCACACATAACGTAGTATTTAAGCGCGCTATGCTATGCGTGTTAAAGTTCAGTCAGATACAAAATAGCTTTTCCTCAGGCGGACAGCTTTTTCAGTTCGACAAGACGACACACATAACGTAGTATTTAACCGCGCTATATATATATACACACATAACATAGTATTTAACCGCGCTATGCTATGCGTGTCCCTATATATAGTCACATACTCAAAACATAAAACACACTCATATACTCAAACCCTAAAGACATAAAACACACTCAAACCCTAAACTATGGATGCCTCTTCCTTTACCAAACGAGCCCCATCTTACTCTTCTACTAGCAGTGATGCCCTATCTTACTCTTCTACTAGCAGTGATGCCCTATCTTACTCTTCTACTAGCAGTGATAATGAAGAAGAGAATCCTCCAATATTTGAAGTGGTTATGACTGATTCTGTGTGTCGACGACAACGATCTGGTAAATTATTATGCCCATTAAACTTTATTTATTTAACATAATATACTTTTGTTTCTTATACCTTAACTCAAAAAAAAATATATACATCAGTATTGTATATCTTTATTCAGTTTTATATTTTCCGAAACTTAATAGTAATGCTTTTTTTGAAAGTATATTCAAAGAAAAATCTGCAAGCATCTTCCTCCAACATTAGAACTCCCGTTTCTTCACCATCGTGGCAAAGAATGGTATGTAAATATGAGCGTTGGTGATCAAAGAAAGTTCAAGGTAGGCTGGAGAATTTTATCAAGTGAGGTTTCGTCGTCAAATTTACGTTGGTTGATGTTTCACCACTGGGTGCTATCTTCAATGTTCAAGTGAAGGGAGACGGATATCGTGTTTGTACTAATCCGTTTTTTACTTTCTACTAGGATGTGTTTGTGTTGATTTATCCTTTTATTATCTTTTATTTTCATGTATGTTGCTTTAGTTATGGTTGTTGTGCTTTTTTCTCTTGAAGTATTATGTTATGAAATTTCAATCTTCATATTGGTCTTCTTTACTAATACCAATAAGTTGAATGTTGGAACTGTCATATCATCATCCCAATTCAAAAGGTCATGTTCCAACCGCGCTATATATATTCACACAAAACATAGTATTTAACAATGCTATATATGGCGTGTTAAAGATTCTTTCTGAAACGAAACAACTTTTTTCGCAGTCGAACGACAAGACAACACACAAAATGCAGTATATATTCACTTATTTATCAAACAACTTCCTCCTCTGGCAGTGTAGTTTTCTAATAATTTTAGATGAAACTCAAAAATGAACGTTAAAATTTTCCGTTTTTTAATCCAATACTATTTTTGATTACATGAACGCGAGGGAGAAATTCATTAATTCACTCAACTGAAAAAAGTTAAATATCAATAAGATGTAACAAGGCAGTGGAAACATAATTTTATTTGATATATCTTGCAACATAAACAAGTACGAACACTTGTTACAAAAAGCATTACGAAAAAAAAAACACTAGGTGTATCCTTGATAGTTGGGTACATTAGACGAACTTGCACCAGGAGCTGGATTACTACCGCCAAGTGAAGGACATTTACGAAGGTCGTGTCCTGTTTGCGAGCATATGACACATTTACGCGCATAACATCCATTTGGTTCCGTATACGCGTTCTCTTTTGCACTTGTAGCTTGCGCAAATAGTCCTTGTTACACAACATTTTAAATGGTTCCGGCGACCAATAATGCTCAGCACCCATTGGCTGCAACTGCCCACTATATGTGTTTACTTATGCAGCAACACTGTATTGCCTATCAACATAGTTGGTTGCCCCTAAACGTGTTTGTTGAAAGCATTTCATGGCATGTGGTAGATGGTCCATCTTCCACATGAACACAACCTGGTGGCTTCATTTACGGTGTGTAGATTATTCCCCCGGTGTTGACAGATAGCGGTGCGAACACCCCGGTCGTGATCATACTGTAAATATGAATGCCAATGTGCTCGCCCCTGTATTTCTCAAATCTTCTCGTCGATATTGGCATAAAACCCCTGTCCATCAATTATGATGCAACTCTATGCCTTTCAACAAACCTCTCCGCCATCTGTTTGAATGTCATCCGGACCATGGCAGTGACGGACAATCCACATGCAGACTTCAATAACCCGTTGAATGACTCCGATACATTTGAAGTTAGGGCTCCCCATCGTCTGCCACCATTTGCATGCAATGTCCACTTGTGAAGCTCATGTCGCATCAACCAATTATAGGCTCTTTCGTCTAACTGCCGGATCGATTCCATGCGCCTCCTGAATTTGCACCGCTGATGCTCAGTTGCAACCATCCACATTAAATCAAGCAAGTTATTGTTGGGATATTTCTTCTGGAAATTGGCCTTCAGGTGCCTCACACAGTAACGGTGGTATGCATAGGGTTCTTGCCATTCAGGCAAATGCTGTACAGAACTTAAAATACCACCATGCCTATCAGATTTTAGACAAATAGTCTAATATCTGAATGTTGTTTGACAACGTGCTGCTTCAAGTGGTTCAAAAATAGCGTCCACGTCTTTTCGCTTTCATTGGCACAAATGGCAAAAGCTAGTGGAAATATATGTCCAATAGCATCTATTGCAAGGACGATCAACAACTTAATATGATACTTTCCATAGACATGAGTACCGTCTATGGAAATTACCGAATGACAATGCACAAAACCATCAATTGCTGGTTTAAATGCCCAGAATATGATCTGAATATATATATTCCGATATTTCTGGACTACGCTCATGCTTCGATTCAACAATAGTGCCGGGGTTAAAGTGTTTCAGTGTGACCATGTACTTGGGTAGAGATGAAAATGACTTATCCCAGTTACTATAAATAATTTCAAATGCATGTTTGCGCCCGAGATATGCCTTTCTTTTGGTAATAGTACACCCATATTCCTGGTGGACGGATGTAATAGACTCTTTGATCTTGTACCTAACGGACACTTCCAAGTGGGGAATCAAGTCGACATCCAAGTTGAAGTGATTCTCATTGTATGTGTCCATTTCACAAACGTGGGTGCTAATATATTTACCCACTTTCCACACCCCTGTTTCCTTCTTGCTCGCACGCAACATCCAGTTACTACCCATAAAGTATCTACGGCATATGACCTTGTATACTGTTGGAGTTGACTCACATACTATCACCTCACGATACTCTCTTACGTTGTACATTTTACAAGGCCTGGATAGGCGAGCTTTATCGGAAAAATACATAACTTTTGCCAGCACTGTTGGTCTAGACTCATCCCACATTACTGATCAAATTTCGTCAAGATCCCTTGTGAGGGCATCCACATCCGGCATACTTGGCAAATTATCAAGGTAGGGAATATGCCTTGAATGAAAAGGCACGCGGGACTCGTACACTCTTGGTCTAACGGGAGGTGGAGGAGCATGCTCCTCGTCAGCTCAGATTCGACATTCACTTCCTTCTTATCATCACCCTCGTCAGGGAAGGATGTGTCATCTCCAAACTTATCAGCATTCTTGTCATAATCACTATTATCTTCCTGACTCGCGCATCTGCCAAATCACGAGTAAATACGTCGTCTACGGGCAACTGAGTGGGGTCAGGACCATCAAGTTGCTCGTTTTCACTCCACAAACAACAAAATGATAAGCTACTTAAATTGATAAATACTTTACATATAGCTATATCACTTCACTTACAAGTCGTACTGTGTTGACATTCCATGATGGACATTTTCCTGATGGTGATGACTCCCAGATAGACCACCGTGATCCAACACGCCAAAACTACGCATATTCCAACTGGGCGTGGGGGCAAAACTTGTAAAATTCATATCCGGACGGTACCCCATGTGGAATATATGAGTGTTAATACAAATTCAATTCAATAAAAATAAACATCGTAACACAAAGGAAAATTGAAGTTTTACCCGTCGTCTTGTGGATTATGTAAAGTAGGAGAGAAATTATTTCCTCGCTCCTTGTTCGCCCGCGAAGACAAGTTTAGATTCGGCCAAACTCTTTCAGCCGGAACCTGTTGGGCTAAAACTGCTCCAGAATAACCACCCGATGATTGAGGGTTATCCCTGCTTTGCACAACCTTATTATTGCGAACGTCTTCAGTCTTGACGTACATTTCCAACAATTTTATCACAATAAATTCCCTGTATTCATCCGGAGTCCCCAAAAAATCTCTTAGAGTTTCATCGTCTTCGGTGTTAAACTCAGCATAATAAACAACCTTTTGCAGAGTCACAGAATACGGATATCTTCCGGTAATTTTAAGATTCACCGAACGTTTGCTCAATCTCAATTTTGTTGCATAACAACGATACCAGTCTATCGTACTCCATTGTAAGTGGCAACTTAACATGATCGCCACCACAACCTCACCCCCCAATATAAAGAAACTCTTACTTTTCGCTCTTTAGACATTATGAAAAAAGCTTGAGAATTTAACAAGAAGAAAAATTTATCACGAAGTTGGAGTATTTCTGAAGGATAATTCTCAAATTCCTTAATGCCTTTATATAAGGCAATGCTCAATCCGGGGGTCAAATTTTTGGAAGTAAAACGCGGTTCAAAAGGGCTTTTTACATATTTGAATTATTGTTGTGTCAGTTAAGCGCAGAAGAGTTATTGGTGGGCCCACTAAACATGCAAAACACGGTTTAATTCTGCATTTTATTTAAAATGCGGTATTGAACCGCGCTTTATATAGTTGTCTTATCAGCTACTATATAAAACGTTGTTTGCTAAAGTGTTTTATATAAAACGCGATTGTTTACCGCGTTTTATATAGAAATGTAACTTTTTTTTTTCACACCTAAAAAAGTATTTTGAGTCCAAAAGAACCACATTTAGGTTCCGGATCCATTGGAAGCACAAGAGCCATGAATGGTGATCTTTCTATCCTATAATTTAGATTAGGGCTCCTGACGATCATGGTGGATGGGACTGGCCTGAAGTATTTCCAGTGAGTACTGGTTTGAGAGAGTTTTATCCGTCCCTTCCCAATTTATCTCCAAATGCTGAGCAGTCTAGTGCATTTGGAGCTGGACAGTCATGGAACAATATGTTTATTTCAAAGAACCCTCAGCATCCGACATTGTCAAACTTGGACGGGATACGAGACCCACAGAATGGTTCTTCATTCATTTCAGCTTATATTGGTTCAAACTCTAAGGACACAAATACCTTCAACTCTCTTCCAGATCTCAAATTTTCAAAACCTCTTGGTATCAACAGTTCACTAATGCAAATGGATGGGAGTAGTATCTCCTCAAGTATTGAGTTGAGACTTGGGCATCCATCCCAGCAAAGCAAAAAGTTTGGAACTTCAGCTCAACAATCTTTTGAGTATCATCCCACTGTCAAACCAATGGAGTTTCAACAATCATTGTTTCCGGAGATCCTTATGCATAAAGGTCTGTTTTTATTTGTGGATTTATTCCTCTAGTTCTTGATATCCCTTTAAGTTTATACCTGTCAGTGTCATGCAGCAGTTGAATCACGTCCAGTGAAAGAAAGCAGGTCAAATTTTCATGTGTTGAATTTGAGTCCAATAAGTGGAAAGGGCCAGCTGGACCTTCTCAACTCTGCCTATGGACTCCACAATGCAACAGGTGAATCCAGAACGAGAGATTCAGTATTTCCTATGCTTCAAGCACGCTTCAAGGATCCTTCAGAAGGAATACCGTACTCTGAAGCTGTCAAAAATATGGTTAATATAACTCATATTCCACCTGGAGATCCTCAGTGTAAATCCCTTGCTCTAAAGTGCAACCAAACTGATTTTCATTGTGCTAGAGGTAATATGACTAATAAGGAATTTAAAGTTGACACTTCATGTGCTCTTGGACATGGGTACAGTGATAAAGGTGTGGCCAACAATATTGCTAATTTACATGGTGCCACTGAATTAAAATTTGGATTCTACTCCAAGTATTATGAAAATAAAACGACTGTTAAGAGAGTTGTAGAAGGGATTGGTCATAGCAATTGCTTGGCCTTACATGAGAAGAACCTTCACTCGTGCAAGCCCCATGGCATGATGATGGACATGCCTGATGCTCAGAACACCCTTAATTTGTATGGGAAGACATCCTTAATTTCCCATAATGGAACCTTTGATAATGGTAGTATCAGATCTGTCTGTAAATCAGTGGACTCTAGAGCAGCTCCACCATCTCAGGCTGTCACGTTGGGGTTTCCATTATCAAGTTCAAATCTAATTGGAAATCGAACTCTACAATCTTCTAGCAAAGAGAGCTTGAACGGAAGGCCGATTGAACTCACTGAGAATCCAAAAATGCAAACCTTGCATCAGGGGTTGGAGTTTCCTACTCCGGTGCCTGTCAGTTCCTCTACCACAGCCACCAAAGAGCATGTGCTATGCAGGAATCCCTTTGGCAAAGTGCCAACATCCATAAACCAGGTATATGAACCCAATGTCGCAAATACGCCACTTGCGTCTAAGACTGCAGCAGTATCTGCCTTCCCTGGGGTTAGTGATTACATGGGAAAACATAGTCAACTTATAGCTCCTTACACTGGTAAAGCACTGCTGTTTCTGTTTCAGTTATTCTTTGTATCTTGTTTGATTTGTTATTGTAAGGGGAAGTTTATGTCCATACAGATCTGCTTGAAGGTTGCAATTTTTCAGCTCTCTCACATGGAGGATCTCTGCATGCTCAAGACAAAGAATTGCACTGTCAGCTTTCCACTGATTATACTGCAGTTCAATGGCCGTACCTTAGGTAACTCTCTTGAAACGTTTTCTGTAACCTTGCTTTTCCATGGTTTGTAATCAATTCTGTCTGTTAGTGTTGATGTTAGGTTATAACTTTGCTCTTGGCCTGAGTCACCCTGGAAGATATTTAATTTGTTGTATACAGAGATTCAGTATGTACTACTCCCTCTCTCCCAAATAGCTTCCTTTTCCTTTTGGGTTGTCCCCAGATTATAACTTAAGTAAATATGAAGGTGTTTCAATACGTCTTCCAATAATATTGAACAGAATAAATACTATGGGACCACTTGGATTTTAGGAAAGTTTCTAACTTTTCATAAATAACATTGTCTCCGGTATCCACTTCTCTCTTTACTTCAATACTCTGATGGCATCTTAATAAGCATGTTTAAACCAATAAGGTCACCTAAGTTGGGTAGAGGTAGTATAGAGTATTTTCTGAAGTAGTTCCAGATATGCTAATTTGTCTTAATGCAGTATCAGGTTATTTCCTTTTAAAAGATGATGAAGATAAGATGCAAAAAGCATCCAAGGGTTTGGTCTAGTAGTCTGTGAGAATGAAATCTTATTAATTTCCTAAAGTGTTGTACAACGCCCTATTTATATACAGTGATAACATAATAATAGATATCTACTTCCCGATGTGGGACACTATACATGGTTAACTACTTAACACTCCCCTCAAGCCCGGTGCATATAAATCATATGTACCGAGCTTGTTACAGATGTAACTAATACGAGAACTAGTATGAGACTTGGTGAAAATATCTTTCAGCTAATCATTCGACTTCACAAACTTTGTATCAATATCTCCTGAGAGTATCTTTTCTCCGACAAAGTGACAGTCCATCTCAATGTGTTTAGTCCTCTCATGGAACACCAGTTCCATCTTTCTGATTTCTTCGAACTTCAACTCCTTGAGCAACTGCTTGACCCGAATTATCTCACACGTAGCCATAGCCATGGCCCGATATTCAGCTTCGGCGCTAGATCGAGCAACTACATTCAGTTTCTTGCTCTTCCAAGAGACCAAATTACCTCCTACTAGAACACAATATCCAAACGTAGAACGTCTATCAGAAGGTGATACGGCCCAATCAGCATTTGCGTATCCAACAATCTACTCGTGGCCTCGATCCTCGAATAGTAATCTTTTGTCTAGAGCTGACTTTATATATCGAAGAATGCGAACAACTACATTCTAGTGACTATCACAGGGAGAATCTAGAAACTGACTTACAACACTCACCGGAAAAGAAATGTCAGGTCTAGTAGCTGCGAGGTAATTCAATTTGCCAACCAACCTACTATATCTCGTAGGATCTCTAAAAGGCTCCCCTTGTCCAGGCAGAAGCTTAGTATTCGGATCCATAGGAGTGCAACACGTCTGCAGCCTATCATTCTAGTCTCCTCGAGAATGTCTAACGCATACTTCTGCTGTGAAATAACAATACATGAGCTAGATTGAGCGACCTCAATACCTAGAAAATACTTTAATCTGCCCAAATCCTTAAGTGCTGAAAGAGATACTGCTTCAGATTAGTAATACCATCTTAATCATTGCCGGTAATAACAATATCATCAACATGAACCACCAGATAAATACACAAATTAGGAGCAGAATTCCGATAAAACACAGAGTGATCAGCTTCACTACAAGTCATGCCGAACTCTTGAATAACTATGTTGAACTTACCAAACCAATCTCGAGGGGACCGTTTCAAACCATATAATGACCTGCGCAATCGGCACACAAGACCACTAGACTCCCCATGTGCAACAAAACCAGGAGGTTGCTCCATATAAACTTCTTCCTCAAGATCACCGTGGAGAAAAACATTCTTAATGTCTAACTGATAAAGAGGCTAATGGCGTACAACATCCATGGATGAAAAGAGACGAACAAATGCTACTTAACCACGAGAGAGAAAGTATCACTATAATCAAGTCCAAAAACTTGAGTGTACCCTTTTGTAATAAGACGAGCCTTAAGCCGATCAACCTGGCCACCTGGGCCGTCTTTGACTGCATAAACCCAACGACAACCTACAGTAGACTTACTTTAAGGAAGAGCAACAAACTCCCAAGTGTCACTCGCATGTAAAGCAAACATCTCGTCAATCATAGCATGTCGCCATCCTGGATGAGATAGTGTCTCACCTGTAGACTTTAGGGATTGAAACAGTGGACAAAGATGATATAAAAACATAATGAGGTGATAACAGACGATGATAACTTAAATCGACATACTGGGGATTAGGATTAAGTGTGGATTGTACACCTTTGCAATTGGTTGACTAAGAGGAGAAGAGTTCGCAATAGGTGCAGAATCTGATGCAGGACGTGTATTACCTGGACCTGATGCTGGAGTGGACGACGATAAGTCAAGAGTGATGGAGCTGTAGAAGGTTGAATTTGACTAGGTAATGGACTAGAGCTATAGGTGGTGGAGCTGCAACTGGAGCTGTGGAGCTGTGGAGCTGGAGTTGTAGCGGAAGATGAATGAGTGATAGTGACTGAATCTCCAAAAGATAAAATTGGTAGCACCTCAAAAATATCTAAGTGATTACGTGAACCTATGAAGTATGATTGGGTTTCAAAGAAGATAACATCAGCGGACATAATGTACCGCTGGAGGTCAGGAGAATAACATCGATACCCCTTTTGCGTTCTCGAATAACCCAAAAATACGCACTTAAGAGCACGAAGAGCTAACTTAACTTTTCCTGGAGTAAGGTTGTGAACAACACGCACTTCCAAAGACACGGGGTGGAAGAGAGAACAAAGGTAAGTTGAGAAACAGGACATAGAATGAAACTTGATTCTGGATAGCTGAAGATGGCATACGATTAACAAGATAGCAAGATGTAAGAACTGCATCCTCCCTTCCAAAAAAGAACGCAACGGAACATGAGATTGTATGAGTCAGGTACGAGCAGTTTCAGTAAGATGTCTTCTTTCTTTTAGCTACCCCATTTTGTTGAGATGTGTACAGACAAGATGTTTGATGAATAATCCCATGAGAGTTCATAAACTGCTGAAATGGGGAAGACAAATACTCTAGGGCATTATCACTACGAAATGTGTGGATAGAAACCCCTAATTGATTTTGAATTTTAGCGTGGAAGGTCTGAAAAATAGAAAACAACTCAGATCGATTTTTCATAAAAAATATCTAAGTGCACCTTGAATAATCATCAATAAAACTGACAAAGTAGCGGAATCCCAAGGTAGAATTGACCCGACTAGAACCCCAATCATCTGAATGGACTAAAGTAAAAGGTGACTCTGCTCGATTATCAAGACGCCGAGGGAAATGGGAGCGGGTATGCTTACCGAGCTGACATAACTCACACTCTAGAGCGGACAAGTGAGATAAACCAGGTACCATTTTATGAAGTTTTGACAAAATGAGATGCCCCAATAGTTTATGTAATAAATCGAGTGAATCGGTAACAGGACAAGTTGTTGAAGGAAGACAAGATGTGAGTCCATGTGATTTTGCAAGGATAAGGTAATAAAGTCATCTGATTCACGCAAGGTACCAATGATCTGCCATGTATTGCGTTCGTGTATAAAAACAAGGCCATCAAGAAATAAAACAGAGCATTTAAGCGAAGTGGCTAAGCGACTAACGGTTATGAGATTAAAAGGACTATCGGGAACATAAAGAATTGAATCTAAAGGTAAGGAAGGAAGCGGACTTGCTTGACCTATTCCAGTTGCCATGGTTTGAGACCTGTTGGCCATTGTAACTGTTAGGAGAGATTGAGAACATGAAACAGTAGTGAAAAGAGATTTGTTACCAGAAATATGATCGGATGCACCTGAATCGATGACCCAAGACTCAGAGGTTGAAGATTAGGAGACACAAGTCATACTACTATCTGTTTGAACAATGGAAGCTATCCCTGAAGATGTTTGTTTACATGCTTTGTACTGAAGGAACTCAATATAATTCGGTAAAGAAACCATCTGGATTGGATTTAATGAATTAGATCCAATAGAGTGTGAATTAAAGGCTTCTGATACGAATGCCTTATAATGTTGCGACGGAAAAAGCAGATTTTTTTGGAAATTACTGTTTACTCCCGGAAAATCACTGTTCACATCGGAAAAATATAAAAATGGTCGGATTTTGAATTAAACTTGAATGAAAAGACTCGGAATAACCTCTTAAGTAACCTGTCCAAAAGAAGTTTTGTCTGAAAAATCACCGTAGTCGCCGAAAAGTCAGCGTAGTTGCCGGAAAATCTCAAAGTGATCGCAATAAAAAGAAAAAGGTATGCGTAGACTCGAAATTACTAGGCAATCCGACTAATCAACTAAACTTTTTCAAAATCTGGCCGGAACAGGGCCTACACGCCGCGCGTGGGTCAGATCTCCCCAAAAAATTTCTTTCGTTTTCAGTGCGTGAGGGCGCGTGGGTGTGTGTTTTCCAGTGGGGTTGACTGGGGTTTGATTGCCGGAGCCTAAAGAGTCTTGTGATGGTGTTAGTTTTTTGCAAAGCACCAACATAAAGTGATTTGCTTACGGATAGCCTTCTAAGTGGCCGTAAAATTGCACAGCAACGAGGTCTTTCTTCTCGGATGTCACTGGAATGATGCACAATGATAGGTTTCTCACTAATGCTCTGATACCATGTGAGAATGCACGGGAGAAAAATCTTATTAATTTTCTAAAGTGTTGTACAACGCCCTATTTATATACAGTGATTACATAATAATAGGTATCTACTTCCCGATGTGGGACACTATACGTGACTAACTATTTAACATGGTCAATGAAGTGGGGTGCAAACCTTGGAGGCTAAGGTTCAAATTCCAACAAAAACAAAAAACACTAGGTGATTTATTCCCCAATCCGCCTAAGCCCTAGTTGACAAAGTCACCTAGTACCTGTGTTGGTGGAAGGTGCACTCAAGTTGGCTGAGATTCCACTATCTAAAAAAAATACAAAATGTTGTTTTCCCAAATAGTTTGTTGGTAATGTATCTTTAAAATTGTACGGATCAAGGGTAATTGACTAGTGTTTAGGTTTGAAAAAATTAAAGTTCTTGACCAGTGTTTATGACTAGTGGTGGCTAATGGGCGGGTTAAAATGGGTTGAGCTAATAAATGGGTCATTGCCCAACCCTGCCCAAATGTTACTTGGGCTGAAATGGGTTGGGCCAATATGGGTGGGCTTAAACAATGGGTTGTCGCCCAAACCGCCCAACTTGACCCATTATTTTTACAATTTAATTTCCTTTTATTTTTTCTTGTATGACAACCAATGTCATGAGAAATCTTCTCTTTTTTCATATCTATTCTCTTTTATTTTGAATTTTCTTTTTCTAAGACACCTATCTCTTTCCGTGACTAAGATCACAACTAATTCGATTTATTAGGTATGTTAGTATTTACCTTGATAATTATTGTAATTGATAAAACATAAATGGAGATTTTATTTAATCATTTAATTTGCAAGGTAAATTTTTGTGAATAATACTAATTCAATCATTTATGTCGCAGAAGTACGGTAAGTTGATGGTTATTAGTTCAATCCCCAACTAGTTTTTTCCATTTTTCATTTTTGATTTCACGTCGAACTAATATTTTGTTTTCTAAAAATGAAACTTTTCAAAGATAATAATATGTGAGATCTATTCTTTCACTTTTAAGATTAAATTAATTGCTATTTTATTGAATTTTCTTTTTCTAAGACACCATCTCTTTCCGTGACTAAGATCACAACTAATTCGATTTATTAGGTATGTTAGTATTTACCTTGATAATTATTGTAATTGATAAAACATAAATGGAGATTTTATTTAATCATTTAATTTGCAAGGTAAATTTTTGTGAATAATACTAATTCAATCATTTATGTCGCAGAAGTACGGTAAGTTGATGGTTATTAGTTCAATCCCCAACTAGTTTTTTCCATTTTTCATTTTTGATTTCACGTCGAACTAATATTTTGTTTTCTAAAAATGAAACTTTTCAAAGATAATAATATGTGAGATCTATTCTTTCACTTTTAAGATTAAATTAATTGCTATTTTATTGAATTTTCTTTTTCTAAGACACCATCTCTTTCCGTGACTAAGATCACAACTAATTCGATTTATTAGGTATGTTAGTATTTACCTTGATAATTATTGTAATTGATAAAACATAAATGGAGATTTTATTTAATCATTTAATTTGCAAGGTAAATTTTTGTGAATAATACTAATTCAATCATTTATGTCGCAGAAGTACGGTAAGTTGATGGTTATTAGTTCAATCCCCAACTAGTTTTTTCCATTTTTCATTTTTGATTTCACGTCGAACTAATATTTTGTTTTCTAAAAATGAAACTTTTCAAAGATAATAATATGTGAGATCTATTCTTTCACTTTTAAGATTAAATTAATTGCTATTTTATTGAATTTTCTTTTTCTAAGACACCATCTCTTTCCGTGACTAAGATCACAACTAATTCGATTTATTAGGTATGTTAGTATTTACCTTGATAATTATTGTAATTGATAAAACATAAATGGAGATTTTATTTAATCATTTAATTTGCAAGGTAAATTTTTGTGAATAATACTAATTCAATCATTTATGTCGCAGAAGTACGGTAAGTTGGTGGTTATTAGTTCAATCCCCAACTAGTTTTTTCCATTTTTCATTTTTGATTTCACGTCGAACTAATATTTTGTTTTCTAAAAATGAAACTTTTCAAAGATAATAATATGTGAGATCTATTCTTTCACTTTTAAGATTAAATTAATTGCTATTTTATTTTTAAATTTCTAAAGAACAAATGTTTTGACCATATAAAATAATTCTCTGTCATCATGAGGTTGTAAATCAAAATTCACGTTTCTAGACAAGGAATTACTCATATCTTTATTTGATTGAGCATCAGTGAAGGTTCACATATGTCCAGCTTCAAGAGAAAATTTTGTGCACTTACATGGGTCATAGTTGGGCACTATCATGGGCCAATTTGGGCTAATAGTTTTTCATGGATTACTTTGGGCTAGCCCAAATCAGCCCATCAACAAAATCACTCTAACCAAACCCATTAATACTTGGGCGGGTTGGCCGGATTACATGGGTTTGGACCTGTTTTGCCGCCCCTATTTATGACTTCAACTTTGGAAAGCATATGTCAAAAGAATCTTGAAGTTAATGAAGTTTGAGGACTACAAGTAATAAATATGGATCTTCCTTTCTCTATCTCGAGAGGTCATGATATTCCAACCAGTGTAAAGGATTGGAAATCTTTGTTGAGAACCAGGAAGCAAAATGCTATTAGGTGGCACCAAATTGATTTATGTCAAAATAAAAAAAATAAAAAAAGAATTGATATGGGCCTTCTGGGAGCAAATTAGTTACATTCTCCAAAATGAAATCTAAAAGAATATGATTATCTAACCAAAAATCATAAAGCAATGATATTACTTGTCCAAAAATCATTAAGCACCGGGATCTGATATGAACTTTATATAAATCAACAACCAGCACGTGTAATCCAACTCTGGAGTTTACATGTAAACTTTAATGTGGACATATGAATGCGATAATAAGCTTGCTAAAATTTAGCTCTGATACCCTGTTGAATTATGTAAACACATCTTAAAAATCGAAATGTCGGAGAGGAGACTTCGATTAATCTTATTAGGTCTGTAGCATGCCCTCCTCCGCTTAGTGGTTGGAGTGATGCAAATTATTTATGAACCCGTTGTCTATTGGAAATATTTCTACTTTTACTTCAAAGTAGAAAGGAGGATCCTTGAATGACGCAATCTAGTTTTATGGAAGGAAAGGAATGCCAGATGCTTAAATACAAACGTGTATGCTTTTGGCTTTTTGGTGTAATCTACAGCATGTAAAGGATGGTGATGATAACATGATAGATTTCATTGTATCTTTACAAGGATAGGACTTCCACACTATGAATCATTCTTTTTGGTTTTGTACAGAGAGGTTTCTGATATTTGTACTATTTTAGCACCATCTTGGGCCAAGCTGTTCCACTTTTTAATATATAACTTACCTTTTCAAAAAAAATGATGTAATCTAGAGAGAGGCCCATATAATATATCCTTCAAGTTATTTGAGAACCATATACAAGGGAAAGCTTATTGGTAAAGACCCTCCGTTTCTCACCAAAAAGTTGGGTTTTGAGTCACTTAGGGAACAAAATGGGAAAGGACTATTGTTGGATTCCTAGGTAGGGGGGTTCGGGAAATTGAGTTTACTGTATCAACTCAAAGTAATTTGAAAACTATAACTGTAACAATGAGAATCAGTTTCTGTTGTTCTTTTGTTGTAATTTGAAAGTAGAAAATCACAGATAATAGACTGATATAGCAGTGGAAGAAATCTGATTTTATTAACTTGTGGAGCTTACATTTATAGCCTATGGACTAGCAGAATAACGCAGTAAAAAAGATCCCACTAATACCTACTTGCCAACTACTTCCTAGATAATAGGAACATCTAGCTAACAAACTTTTGACTTATTCAAACTAAAACAGTAAAACAAAAATTACTGCAGTCCAAAAGCATTTTCTAATACTCCTCCTTGCTTTAGGAATTGCAAACTCCAAGTTTTTGTCTTAGAAGCTCGAATTTGCTGACTGGTAAAGGCTTTGTGAATATATCAGCGACTTCTTCTTCCGTCTTGCAGTAGACAAGAGTTATAGCTCCATCTTTTTGCACTTCTCCCAAGAAGAAAAGCTTGATATTGAAGTGCTTAGTCTTCCCATGAAACACAGGATTATGAGAAATAGCTATCGCAGCCTGGTTGTCGACGAACACTTCAGTACTTTTTCTTGGTTCCATTTGCAGATCAACCAGAATTTTCCTCAACCATAATGCTTGATTTACTGCTGCTGTAGCTGCCACAAACTCTGCTTCTGCAGTAGATTGAGCCACAGTATCCTGCTTTTTCGAACACCAAGAGAACATTCCCGAACCAAGA
>MU682781.1:140141-156700 GCA_026770625.1 Nicotiana glauca | reverse complement strand
TAAAAAAAAAAAAAAAAAAAAAGGTACTAGCATCTAAAGAAGCAAATACATAACGACCATGAGGCAAATCAGCAAATAATACCCTTTTTTAATCTAATATTGATTATTGATTGAACATCAATTAATTTTGAAAGAAAAATTAGGCTGACACACCGACTTTGCAACAATCTTCCTTTTGGCACATGGCTTGTATTATCTCACATTACCTTCTCTAATATGCTTACCAATGACGAGGTAAGAAGAGAACTAAATATGACCAAAGAGAAATAATTAAGACACTTATTTTGTACAAGGAGATTAACTAAATAACTAACAAATTTACATAACTAGCTTCCAATATTATGCGTGATGGGCTATATTCAGCAACTCTTCCTTAGGAAAATGGTATGACGAGTGCAAAGACGTGCAAGAGGCTAATACATATGCAAAAATTTGGAAGAACAGAAAAGGCTTGTAATGGGCAAGTTTGTGCATGTTAGAACATCATCTGTCTTGGTCATCCTAAGAGCTTTGATCCATATAGCTGTTAGGAAAAGCTTGAATTCACTGCTCGTCAGTCGGTCCAAAATGTCAACTGTATTCCCCTTCAGAAGATTTATTCATTAGGCAGTAGACGGAAACACTAATGTCTTTACGCTGCAATTTTGGACAGTGCAAAAGCTCCATTGAAATCTATAGGTAGCGTCAAATATCGAGAATACATGAATGAAATGTTCATGATTGCAGAAAGACATTACCCTTCACAGAAGGTAAATCAATTGATCTGTACCAGAATATTACTGTCAAGTCAAACATACCTCATCAAGAGAACAAGATTTCTATGAAACATGTCGAAATGGAAAAGGGCATGAGCTCTTGACAGCTTGTCTAATGCGAGGGAATCGATCAGCCCATGATGAATATGCTATACCAAATTTAGATAGCACAAGTAGAATAAGCAACTGTTTCTCAAAGCTAGGAAGAAATAGAGTATACAAAATAGAACAACTAAACATTCTTAAAATAACAGAACCACAAACCTGAGCTAATTATCTGAAATAGATCAACTTCAGCTTTAGCATCATCGGACATCAAGTCCTGAATTAAGCCAGAAATATAATTTGTCAATTGGAGTATCAGAAATCACAACTAACAGATCATTTCTATGGCATGTTTCTTTTCTCATGTCCATTTTAAATGGGAGGAAGAGGAAGGGTGGGGAGGATCGGTTGCTGAGATTGCTTATGAGTAATCCCAACATATCAAAAAGCTATTATTGACGTACAGTCAAATTAGGTATAACAGAAGGGTTGAAGCATAAGCCAGTAAATTACCTGACCACACATAGCAAAGCTTCGTCCAATGAGCTTCGACAGACTAGTAATATTGCCAGCAGCGAAGTCAGGATGATTTAGAAGAGCTTCCTCTGACTTCAACTCAAGTATAAGTGAACAGATGCTTGATGCCATCATGACAATAGATGCATCGTCCGTACCCTCTGTAATGCAAATATAGAAATTTCAGCAACTTCATGAAAGCAACCAAAAATCAACTAGGTGAAAAATGATCGAGACAGTACGTCTTCGTAGAGAGAAACTAGGCATCTACCATCTCCAGGTAATTTGTTAGGAGGAGCCTTCATAATTTATAGATACGGTATATATAATATTTACTCGTGGTGGTCACAAATAGCTGAAAATTCAATGACAACATGGAAGAATAATTTGTTACTGAAGTACAGCTCTCCTTTCATTTTGACATAAATAAATTTCAGATCGACAATCAACCACACTCTGGTTTTATTGGTAAATGATGTCACAAACCCATTTAGGAGATTTTTTTTTTTGAGAAGGTCCATACAGGAGATTATATAAAGGCAGAATTCTGTTAAGGTTTCTCTGACATCCCTAATAATGAGTCGTTATCCATAGTAACTGCAGTATCTCAGCTTGAAAGCATCTACAACCCGCCCAGTAATGTTGAACAGGTATGCATGCACATAAAAAACAACAAAAAAAGAAAATAAAATTGAACAAGCTCTCCCTCCCTTGCCTTTGGTATTTACTTTTTGCGCTCACGTGCGAGCAACAGAAAAGAGCTTCACAATCTCACATATTGGAGGGATAGCCAGATAGCAGAGATATAAGATTTCTAAGATATAAGATTTCTAGGTGGTGCATTTTGAAGCATCAGAAGTTCCTTGGACGCAGCAATGACCCACCACTAAACAGAAACCTTTTCCTAGTTCAATTAAATTAAATTCTCTCTTCCCATTCTGTTTCCCTTAAACTGTGGAAGTAAGAGGTTAGGAGTAAGCAAATATGTTGCCCTGGGGGTCTCCTTGATACTAGATACTGGTTAGTTAAAAGTTACACCTCTTCGCAAAAAGTGGATGGGCATTAGTTTTCAACTTTTTGGATATGCTACAGACAGGAGACATGAATAATGAATGCAGAGGAAACCAAGAAAATTCAACAGTTGAAACAAAGAGATCAGGCTTGGCAAGTGCAAAAAGCTTGAGTTAAAGATGTTACCTGCCCAATGTGACAATGCAACTAAAAGTCTGATAAAACTGGAATCATCTGAGGGAAATTTGATTTGCTTGCGCTGTTCATGAGAAGGCAGCATTGTCAATAACATCCTACACACATAACTAGTTCATCCAATAATATGATGTTGTGCGGAAACTACCTTTAGAAGAAGATTCAAGACTGTGTCACACGCCAAGAATATAGAACCATTATCCTCAGATGTATAATTGTTTTGTTCAATCAACGCAATGAGACAACCGACAACCTGCAGATTAAATACATTCCTTTGGAAGATCAAGATATGAAGAGAAGGACATATAGATGGAGTGCCAGCTGCCATAAAAAATATTGGTTCATAGTGATCGCGAATATGCTGTATTAATCTTAGAAATCAGAATGAAAGTGAGACTCACTTCTCTGAAAGCACCTGAGGAAGCTAAAATTTTACAACCTCCAGTCTTGAGAGTTATTTGACACAGCATTGGAAGCAAAAAACAGATGGAATAAAAAGGACTGCCATTTAAAACCATGTCAAGTTCCACGTCAGCCGCATTTTCAAGACATTGAGAGAAATGTTAGCTAATCAAAACAGTAACAGAAATCTCAAACCTCAATTCATCTTCCCCTTCAATTGAAAGCATATAACCTAGGAGTGCCGTGACCTTGTCTTTACATGCATGAGGCGCTTCTGCTAGATAGCTGAAAGAACAGAAGACATTCACTATTCAGAAATTTCTCTAACGGAATCCAGTTCAAACTCCAATCACCAACAAATATGGAAAGAAGTTTTTGTTGGAACAAATTCAACTCCAACTTCCTCACAAATTTCAAGATAGGAGTAAAAATCTACAACTCTCCAACAAGCAGATGAAACCAGGAAGTTGTAGACTTCAAGTCACCCATAAATGTGCAGATGTGCAATTGCATCCATTTACAACAGGAAGCTGAATCAGAAGTAAAAGAAATTTCCTATTTGAATGAGCAATGAAATTGCGAATAAAGCTTGTCAGCAGATAAGAGAAACAAATAAATAATGCAACTCACAGTGGCAGAAAAGCATATAAGAGAACAACAAGGTGATAAAACTCGAGCACAAGCAGAAGAAGCAATTGATCCCAATTTGAAGAACGAAAAACTAGAAACTTAAACTAGCAAGGATTTTGCTAAATCTGTTCAATGGAAAGGCTTACTTCTTTCTCTAAGAATATCACCTGCAAAGACAGGTAGGGTTGCTAATACTAACAGTTTTCTCGGGGACTATTTTTTATGCAGCCACAGTTTTTTCTACTTTTTTTTTCGACATCCACACAGAACGAAAGGTGGGATTCATACCTTCCAATTACTCGCACTGCTGCTAGAAGATCATCCCCTTTCATCTGTCCATGCTCCTGCCAAAACACCATTGTTGCGTGAGCATACTTGCTATACTTTTTCTCCTAGGCACTAATGGATTAATAGTACCTTAGCATCTCGTAGATAGTCCAAAACAACACCAATTGTCTCATTGAGCCCAGAAATGATTTTTGTGCAAGTGCTCTCACTGATAACAGCATTAGCAGTTGACTCTGCAAATGGCCATCATTAAATGAACAGCTCATAAGTCATCTCCTAACAGCTCTCTCTACTCTTGGATCAAGAGATAACAGCAAAGCATTACATGCAACCCCCTCTATCCCAGAATCAGGCTTCTTATTTGACAAAAATTGACTGTAAAGTGTAGTACAAGTGGAGATGACTTTAGTATTAAAATTTTTAGCACTAATCGGGTTCTATATTAATGTCTTCAGTAATATAATATTGAAAAGTCTCAGAGAATATAAGAAATATATAGGCACATACCTTCGCCACCAAAACTTGAAATAAGTTTAATTGTTTTTTCAACCAAAGAAAAGGCTATGCCAAGATTCCTCTGCTTCACAAGAATATTCTCTTTATTTGAGGACTCCTTGGAGGCTTCATATTTTAAGTATGCTAGGTCATTTAAAAGCACAGCAATTTCAACCCTGGATGACTCCAAAACAAGCAGAATACACCTGAAGAGATGAAGAGACACTTAATGCTTTCTACGTCCCAAGTCAGAGATAAGCCAATGGAGGAGGCAAGTTAAAGCAAGAGGAACACCATGAATTTCTGCTTTACCTGTCAGCAGGCAGGGAATCCTGGGAATTAGTTAAGTTCATCTCCCCAATTAGCCACCCTTCACCGACAATTGATATGACAGATTCCGCCAGGATAAGAGCCTGAAGCTTATGCGAAGGTGCTGCGATAGAAATAAGGAGAAGAAGAAATAAAATAATAGATATATGTATTTAAAAAAGGACCTCAAAACAACTTAATATGGAATAAAACCATGCACAATTTTCACTGAATTGGGAAAATGTTCCACTTAGGAAACATAGGAGTCAATATTGAAGAGATTAAGCTGGAATACCCTTTATGCGGCTACTTGAGAGCTCGGCTTCCCTGGTTTTTTGGCCTATACTCAATAGAGTACTAATAACGAAATTTGGAATCAAATCAGAATTCTCTCAATCAATCAATCAACTACACCTCAATATCAAACTAGGAGAGGTCGACAATATGAATCCTTCAATCCACTTGGCTCTACTTGGTCCCATTTAACTCGACACCGATAAATAATTTGTGCTTTAAGGCAAATAAGAGATTTTCTAAAGCTCATTTATCCTACACCGAAATACCAAGTCTCTAACTATGGTTAAGAAACTTTTGGCAAACACCGAACCTAAAGTAAGTGTAACAACAACTAAAACTTTGTCGTTAAGCCTTAATTCTAACTAGTTACTATGACCTATATGGATCATTTGCTTCATGTCTTCTGTTAGTACCTAAATCCATATTGATTCCAAGAGATTGTAGGTTTTTTGAGGGAACTTCAATCCACATGATTTTACATCTAACTCGTCCCATTTTAGCGCCTACAATCATCACATTGTTACACCTATGGAAATGCACTATGTAAGACATGGCTAAACCATCTTATGTGACCGACTATCATTTATCCTCTATGTTACTATTGACCCTCTCTCTGCAATGATTATCATAATCTTCAGCAATCTTGTACAATTAAGAATTTATCTTAGCATCCGCATTTCTATGTCACTCATTGTATAGATATGTTAGGCCTCCACATTCAATCCCATATTCTCTTGAGTAACAAAAATTACTTTCACGAGGTCAAGGATACGAAATATGGATAAAGAAATACATTTATACATCAATGTTAACATACCGACTCGATTCTGCAAGATAGCTACAATACCAATGCGCATGTTCGTCGACCAAACATCATTTTTCATTAAGCGAAGAGCATCATATACAGGCACCTGCAAGTTGTGTATAAAAAGTCACAGCCAAATTCCGAACTATAGAGGCATGATGAAAGGAGCATATATGGGGTTCAAAGAGCAAACAAAGAACTCATGTCCGAATGCAAGATAAAATGTATCAAGCCTTCTTCAAATGGTAAACTGTAAATTCTAAAAGATCACTAAGAGCAAATCCCGATAAGCAGGACTACGCTCTATCAATTTTCACTCTATACACAACCATAAACTTTGATTGGTTATTCAAATGTATTCTTTTTCAAATCTATTCCTCTAGTTCCACATAAAGGATATATCAGTAATTCTAAAAGATTCATTTTCAAGCTTTCTTTTAATATGTATGAAGGATACAAAGATAATGAATATCTCTATATATAAAAAATATAAAGCTAGAGAAGTTGCCTAATGGTGCAATGACTCCTGGCAAGTATGTTAACTGATACTACAAACAAATCAATCTATTGGTTAACCAAAACATGCAAAATCATATAACAGAAGATCTTGAATTTTTAATATAGTTGATCGCGTGTTAGCAAGAATATATGACCATGTTACACCAAAAGAAAACACATGTTTAATATAAAGTAACTAACATACAGAATAACTGTTGGACAGGATAGTTGATAGCAGGTGAAGCGCTTCAAACTTCAGTGCATTCTGCAGCACAGCAAACTGCTTTGCCACTGCAGCCACCTGAACAAAAATATAAAAATACAAATTAAGTCCACGTGAAAATGCATTCTGTGCCGTGAACTGAGAGTCCAACAACTGCACCAAAAAACTATATGAGGGACTCAGTGCTTGTAGACTCACCACCATTGACAGATCAGCTGGATGCTCAGAATAAACATTTTCTGAGGGTAGCTTAATAAGAATGATTTGCACAAGTTTCATAGCAAGTTCAATCATATGAGAACCTGAAAATGATTTAAAAAGACAAAAAGGGCCAGATAGAGAAACAAAATCAGGTTGAATCTATGTAGCGAATAGAGAGAATGTAAAGCTTGGCGTGCTACGGTGAGGCCATGATCCTTAGGAAAAGTAACATGCTTCAGATGAGCAAACTAAATACCATCCGGTAGAATTGACATTTGTGAAGCTACCACATGCAAGCCAGCAGATTCGTACATCGTTTTAACCCCTTCTTCATTGGCCGCTGAGACCAAAAACAAAAATTCGTAGCATTCTTCAATGATAGGTGACCATGCTCTGGAAGTGTAAACAAAGGGCCAAATATTACATATTTGGAAGAAGAAATGGAGAAGGCAAATGTACTTGTAAATAAACAAATGCACCACACAGTAACATCCCACTAGATCACTGAGCTATCTGGCACAATAACATAAACTACTTCAGAAACAACAGAATAACTTTAACTACCTCTGCATTTACTAACGGAATCTCTCACCCAATTAATAAGAACAACATAAACTACAGAATTGAAATTGCCAAAAGAAATGATTCACCAGAAAACAACAGAACTGAAACTGTCAACAAAATGATTCACCAAAAACATACTTTGTGGACATTATCTCTACAATGAGAGGAATCTTAGTAACCATATCTTCAGAAGCCGCAATCTCAGGAACTCTACAAAATGCTGCAAGAACAGTGATTGACAACTGCAAGTAGGCGTCACGGTTATCGCCCGGTCCATCACTTCCTTTCCCCATTCCTATTAAGAACCAATTTTCAGATTAAAACTTCAATCAATCGATCAGTCAACTACAACTCAAAGCCAAACTAACTGAAGTCTGCAATATGAATCCTCTATATAATCCCCCAGTTGGGCCGATTTCGTCGCGATTCTGATAAGTAATTATCTTTTAAGGCAAATTAGGAAATTGAACCTTAAATACAAATTTCAGGGTCGAATGGGGGCAACCTTGCATTCTAAAAGTGCAAGTATGCCAGATTGGCTCCAAAAGGGAAAAAGAGAAACAAGTTGACTACAAATTTTTCCCCTTCCTTGAAAAACTATACTGTGCATATACGGTGAAAATGTTAAACATGTAAGTTACATATAGACAGTTGAATCCCCTTGACAAAACGTAAAATTATTTCCTAGTGGTAAAGGGGTTCAAAAGTTGCTTTAAGTCCACAAGTTCAAATCTCATGTATGACATTCTATCAATGGCGGAGGTGTCAACCGACACCGCTTTGTCGAAAAATTACATTGTTTAGCTCGGTAATTCTTTAAAAAATATGTATATATACTATAAAGTGACACCCCTTGACTTCTCGGTGAGTTATTTCTTTACATTTTGACTCAAATCTTGGCTCCGCCAACTATTTTTTTTGAATCCGTAGATAAAACCGTGGCTCCGCCACTGCACTAGACTATGCCTTGACACACTTAACTACCAATTCAAATGCTAAAAATTCGATAAACAAAAAAATACCCTTTACCGGTACGAAGAAGGCGGTGGAGGAATTGAGGTCCGACGGCGTCGTAAACCTTGCGAATGGCGGCGTGGTCATCTTTATTGCAAAACTTTGTAACTAAAAGCAGACCCGCTAACCGTTGCTCATCTCTTTCTCCTCTCAGTAGCTTCAAACAATCATCTAATGAAGGTTGTGATTGAGGTGGCGCTTGAGATGATGATGATGCTCCACTACTTGAAGCTTGTTGTTCCTGCAATTCGAACAAAATGAGTCAACAAAATAGAGGATTACTTTGATAAATTGAGTGGTGAAAGGAATAAAGTTGAAGGCGTTGTGAAGCATTTTAGCAACCATTGAAGTGGCTGGAGAAGAAGCAGCAGAGTGTGGAAAATCAAAAGGAGATTTCCAGAAAGTTAAAGTCTTTGTGCTGTGGAGGGAATGTTTTCAATGTCACTAAAACGGCGCCGTTAAGAGTACCTTGAAGATGTTTCTTGAATTTATAGAGGAGAGGGAAAAATATTATAATTTGATGGAGTATCATTTTTACACTAATACACGCAGGAATTTTAGGAAAATCTTTTTTTTAAAAGTAAGTTGCATTATACAACAACAACATACCATTATTACCCCATATTGTGGCTTTTAAGGAATGCAGTGTATACCCATACCTTACCCCTAGAGATTATTTCCAATAGACTCTCGGCTCAGGAAAGCATAAGCACCACATTAATGAAAATAAAAAAAGGAAGGACCATCACCAAAAGCCATATAAAAGCAGAATAAAGACAACAAGATAGTAAGTTGATCAATAATGAAAGAAAATAACAGTTACTCATAAAATTCTACTACCAACAGAAAGGAAGACTGCGTGCCAATACTAATGTTATGAACACTCTAGACTACTTACTCTACTACCCTAATACTCGGCATCAATACCTTCCTATCAAGGGTCATGTCCTCGGTTAACTTAAGTTGCATCATGTCTTGCCTAATCACCTTTCCCCACCTCTTCTTTGGCCTACTTCTACCTCTCTATAGGCCCTCCAATATCAATCTCTCACACCTTCTCACCGGGGCGTATGTGCTCATTTTCCTCACATGACCAAACCATCTAAGTCGCGCTTCTCGCATCTTGTCCTCGATAGAGGCCACATCCACCTTGTTGCGAATAACCATATTTTTAATCTTATCTAACATGGTGTGCCCAACATCTATCTCAACATCCACATGTCTACTACCTTCATCTTCCGGAATGAGCGATCTTAACTGGCCAAAACTCATCCTCATACCACATCGTCGGTCTGACCACTACTCTGTAGAATTACCTTTAAGTTTTGGTGGCACCTTCTTGTCACACAAAACACCAAAAGTGAGTTTCCATTTCATCTATTCCGCCCCGATACGATGTGTGACATCTTCATCAATCTCCCCATCGCCCTGAATAATAGACCCAAGGTACTTAAAACTTCCTCTCCTAGGGATGAACTGCGAGTCCAGCCTCACCTCTACTTTCCCTCCTTAAGTATTACCACTGAACTTACACACCAAGTATTCTGTCTTGGTCCTGCTCAACTTGAAATATTTAGACTCCAGGCATGCCTCCATACCTCTAATTGCGTTTACACCGCCTCGCATCTCGTCAATCAATATAATATTATCTGCAAATATAATGCACCAAGGCACCTCCCCTTGGATGTGGCGCGTCAGTACGTCTATCGCCAAGGCAAACAAAAAAGGATGAGTCCCCTGATGCAGACCCATCATAATCAGAAAATGGTCCGAGTCACCACCAACCATCCTCACTCGGGTCTTTGCTCCATCATACATGTCCTTAATCACCCTAACATAGACAATATGTACACCTCTAGCCTCCAAATATCTCCACAAAACCTCCCATAGAACTTTATTTTACGTCTTTTCTAAGTCGATGAACACCATATACAAGTCATTTTTTCTCTCTCTATACTACTTCATCAATCTCCTAACAAGGTGGATGACTTCTGTAGTCAAACGCCACGACATAAACCCAAACTGGTTCTCAGAAATAGACACACTCCTCCTCACCCTTACCTCTATCACTCTCTCCCAGGCTTTTATAGTATGGCTAAGCAGCTTGATACCCCGATAGTTATTGCAATTTCGGATATCCTCCTTGTTCTTGTATACAGGAACCATCATGCTCTAACTCCACTCTTCGGGCATCTTCTTCATTCTAAAATGACATTAAATAACCTAGTGAGTCACTCTAAGCCTACCTTGCCCGCACCCTTCTAAAACTTCACCAGAATTTCATCCGCCCCGATCGCTTTGCCCCTGCTCATCTTATGCATAGCCCCGTCCACTTCATCAACTCTAATCCGCCTACAACACCTAGACAATGACTCCCAAAGATTTCCAAATCACCTAGTAAGTTGTATGCATCCAAATTTAAGAAACGAGATAGGTGTTATAAAATAAAAGCAATATAGCAAGAACTATGTAATTAAAATTAATAATAGAAGAGAATGATAATAGTGTGAGCACCTAATTTTTGTCCTACATGAAAATAACTCCTAAAAATAGATCAATAATTTTAATTGATTCTTAGGAGTTTTCCTTTATTTAGTTGCATTTCATGCATTTTAATATTTTAAAATAATAAAAAAAATCATAAAAAACTGTCAAGTTTTAGTTTCATGCCATCTTAGGTTCAATTTACATCTAGGAATTAATTTTATAAAGCCAAAATCATTAAAAAAAAATTATCATTTTTACATGTTTAGATTTTAGTCTTTAAAATTAGCATTTTTCTCTAGTTTTAAGTTAATTAGTCATTTTAATGTTAAAAAATAAATAAAGAATTTTAATTTCTACAAAAATAGATTGATTTAATATCTTAACTAAATTAATTAGAATTTAAAATCAAAGAAAAAGAAAAGGGAAAAAAAATAAAGAAATTGAAAATAGGAAGAATATACTTTTTTGGTCTTGTTTCTTTTAAAATTGGGTCAATTCCTAAAATGGTCCAAATTAATTTTAAACCTCAGCTCAATTCCAATACCAATACCCATTGACCCATTACCCATTTTCCATTTTTATACCATAATCTCTCACATTAAAAAAAGACCTAGAAAAAAGAACAACAGATCTTAGATACAAAAAGAGGACCCCTTCTCTTTCACAGAGAGCAACGACGGATCTAAAAAAGGGAGCTGAAGAACATTTTGGACCTATGAAAAAATGGGACCTTCTCTCTTACAAAGACAAAAACGGTGCATCTGATTTCTTGGCTTCTCGATTTTTTTGTGCTTCTTCTCCATTTCTCACTTTGGCTCTCGTACACGCCTTCACACAAACACACCTACAAAAAAATGCTGGAAATTTCAGAGCCACTGTTGAAGAGCATTTGAAAACAAAGCTTGGATTTTCTAATTTTCAAAATCAGATTTGAGAAAACAAAAGCTTCGAAAACAAGAAGTGAAGTAGAGATTTCCACGAAACTTTAAATTTTAGTGGATTGTTGGAAACTATAAGGCTTAACAAACTTTTCCTGGGTTCTATAAGTGATGTTCGAAGTCTAAGTCACTGATTTTTGCTGAAGTTAGGTTCCATTTTGAAGCATATCTTCTTTACTTAGTTTTTCGGTCCAGCTTGTTTTTTGTGTTCTTGCTTCAAACAGATACACATATATACCTAAGCTTGTTATTTTAGGTAAATGGAATGAAAGTTAATGCAAATTTCTGTTAGTTTGAACCCATATGTTAGTTTGCTTCGTTGTGGAATGGCATCCCTTATTCTTTATGAATTTTGGTACAATTTGTTGAACTCTTATGCTAATGGAGCAAGATTGAACTGATTTTCTCCTATTATGTAGTGTATTATTCCGACATTGGACTGAAGTGTATTGTGAAATCATGTATTTATTTTGATAATTTCTGTCGTTGATTTTTTGCATTTGATTTTACCGAGTATGAACTCCATTCTAGATATGCTTGTAATGTACGGTTTCTTCTCTCTTTGTTGTGGTTCTAAAATTCTAAATGATAACACACATTTTTGTTTAACAGTCTAACTATGTGTTAACTCAATGTTAAACCGCACTAGAATGTTAGAACGTACATTTATGTTAAACCACACTAGAATGTTAGAACGTACATTTATGCTCTTTTGTTGCGGTTCTGCTGATGCTTACTATTAGTCCTATAATAATTGATATCCCTAAATAAGCCAGTAGGAGTAGTAAGTTAAATATTTAAATAAGAACATAAGAATCAGAATTTGTAAAAGCTCCGACTTCGATCAAATCTTGGTGACAAATGATAGTCACTGAAGCAAAACTCATTGTTTTCTACCCTAGTTAGAGGAACATGGGAAGAAAAGTTTAGGGAGGTCAAAGACATAATTCCATAAGAATTATTAAGTATGCATAAAGTTTTACATATTTGTTTCTTATAAGCACAACTTAATTTAAAATATTTTTTTGAAAGCAGAAAGCTTGAAACCTCAAATTCACATCCATATCCCCTTTTTCTGCCACTCTTCAAGAATCTCGCTCGTGTTGCTTCAAAATTTTCTTTTTCTTTTTTATGATTAATTGAATAAAGCCGTATGATTAGAAAAAGAACTGATATGAAGTTTGATGACTTGTTAATAATCATAACAGTCAAATCTTACACCTACCAACAAATGGCCTCCATAATTCATTGCCTTACAATAATCTCAAACTTAGAAAGAAATGCTTATAAACCTTGTAGCTTGATTTAGACGCGATTAATAATAAATCATCGTGACTATGGATACGGTCCGTGGCATAATCGTGATACCTAATCCCCAAATTCGGGTGTGCGTTCCATGTGACCTCATCATATCAACTTCGAATATTAATAAAAAATAAACATGTCGCGAATCGAGAGTGCATTTCATGTAACGTGGTTTGTGGTGTGTTCCAAAACGACAAGTGTACGACAATCGTAACTTGTTCAAGAAATAATTTTATAAATCCTAAAAAATAATTAAATAATTAATTAAAAGCAGTAAAGGAAACAAATGCGCAATAGGTTTAAAACATGTAGTAAATAAGATAATTAGGCCAATTTTAATAGTTTAACAGACCATACTCGAACCACGAAATGCGAAAATGCCTAACACTTTTTTCTGAGGTAACAGAATTCCTTATCTAGAATTTCTGGTTTCGCAGACTTTTAAATAAAGTCAAATGTCCTCAATTTGGGATTTTAAAATAAACCGGTGACCTAGGACACTGTAACGACCCGACTGGTCATTTTTCTTTTTAGAACCCCGTTCCCCTAAATAAAACTTCTTGCACTTGCTTTTACTAATTGACGACCTATGGGGATGGTTGGTTCGGGGTTTGGAAGAGTTTGGGTTGAAATAGGCTCACTTGATTCCTTTATATTTTCTTAAAATGCTAAGTTTGACTTTGGTCAACATTTTTAGCAAACGGACCCGGATTTGTATTTTGATAGTCCCGGAGAATCTGTAGGTAAATATGAGACCTGGGCGTATACCCGGAATCAAATTTCGAGGTACCTAGCCCGAGTAATGAATTTTTGTTAGAAATTATTAAAACTGAAATTCTAAGGATTTAATAAAGTTTGGTAATGCTTGATCATATTGGTATCGGGTCCGTATGTTAATTTCGAATCCCGGTACAGGTCTAAAATAACATTTAAGACTTGCCCTCAAAATTTGATGTCAATCCGAGCAGTCTAAGTACGTTTCGGCACGTTAGAAGTGAATTAAGAACTTGAAGTTCATAAGTTTGATTCAATTGGTTTTAGGGGGTGATTCTTAGATTTAGTGTTTTTTTGGGCGTTTCGAAGGTTCGAGAAAGTCCGTTTCATGATTTCAAACTTGTCGGTATGTTTGGGGGCCCCGAGCATCAATCGGACGAGGCTCGAGTAAAGTTGGAAAAATTGGGAAGAGCTGAAGCTTCAGGTTGCTATCATAACCGCACCTGCGGTTGGTCAGCTGCAGGTGCGAGACCGCATAAGCGGTCGTCCTCTCGCAGATGCGGCCAAGGCAGGCCAAGCCAATGCCGCAGAAGCGGCCCCTTAGCCGTAGAAGCGACTGCAAAGAAGCGGCTTCAAGACCACAGAAGGGGTCCCAGCTCGCTTGGCCAATTTCGCAGATGCGGTCTTCCTCTCGCAGAAGCGGGACCGCAGATGCGAAAATCACTGAAGCGGTAAGCTTCATTTAATACCGGTTTTAAGTTATTTTGGCCATTTTTCACTCAACTGTTGGGCGATTTTGGAGCTCTTGAGAGAGGACTTTCACCTAGCATCTTGAGGTAAGTTTATCCTACCTATTCCTAGTTTAATACTTGAGTCTTAGGTAGATTAACACACAAAGATTAAGGTAAAATCATGGGGCTAGAGCAAAATCTTGGGTTTTGATAAAAGTTATATTTAACCATGAAATTTATCATGAAATGCATTAGAAATCATATAATATTAATCCTTGGGTTATAAAGAACAACTATCTTCGAAAAGTTTCAGAATTCGGGTGTTTGGGCCCGGGGTCGGATTTTAGTAAACTTATGTTTAGGGTTGGAAAATTACTTTAGTGATTACAATGCATACTCTTGAGCTTGTATTAACTAGCTCCTACCTCGTTTAACTAGTTTTGGATCGTTCGGCTCCAAATTGAGAGTTTGTGCTCGTTCTTGGTATTGGAAGTACACTTTGGAGCGAGGTGAGTCTCCTTTCTAACCTTGTAAGAGGGAATTGTCCCCATAGGAGTAATAATTGTATAATTTGCTACTAAATGCAGGGCTATGTACGCACTAGGTGACGAGAGTCCGTGCGTAACTACTACTATGTTAATTGTCTGGGTAGTTAGGACCCGTATCATGCTATATTTGTGAATGTTTATATGTTTTCTTGCTAATGTNAACCCAAGGACTTCCCGGTATAACTCGAAAACCTTTCCGGCATAACCCATTGACCTTACCCGGCATAACCCAATGGCCTTTTCCGGCATAACCCGATGACCTCCCCGGCATAACCCGTGGACCTTTTCTAGCATAACCCGATGACTTCATTTAATACCGGTTTTAAGTTATTTTGGCCATTTTTCACTCAACCGTTGGGCGATTTTGGAGCTCTTGAGAGAGGACTTTCACCTAGCATCTTGAGGTAAGTTTATCCTACCTATTCCTAGTTTAATACTTGAGTCTTAGGTAGATTAACACACAAAGATTAAGGTAAAATCATGGGGCTAGAGCAAAATCTTGGGTTTTGATAAAAGTTATATTTAACCATGAAATTTATCATGAAATGCATTAGAAATCATATAATATTAATCCTTGGGTTATAAAGAACAACTATCTTCGAAAAGTTTCAGAATTCGGGTGTTTGGGCCCGGGGTCGGATTTTAGTAAACTTATGTTTAGGGTTGGAAAATTACTTTAGTGATTACAATGCATACTCTTGAGCTTGTATTAACTAGCTCCTACCTCGTTTAACTAGTTTTGGATCGTTCGGCTCCAAATTGAGAGTTTGTGCTCGTTCTTGGTATTGGAAGTACACTTTGGAGCGAGGTGAGTCTCCTTTCTAACCTTGTAAGAGGGAATTGTCCCCATAGGAGTAATAATTGTATAATTTGCTACTAAATGCAGGGCTATGTACGCACTAGGTGACGAGAGTCCGTGCGTAACTACTACTATGTTAATTGTCTGGGTAGTTAGGACCCGTATCATGCTATATTTGTGAATGTTTATATGTTTTCTTGCTAATGTGATCACTTAGGATATGCAGAGAATTGAAAATGAACATAAGTGAACGTATGTACCTGTTGAACACTTGTATGAATTTATTTGAATATAAATGCTCCTTCATGTGTTTTCCTGATGATAATTGATATTTGTGGATCAAGCCAATCGCCTAGGTGGAAATAGATGCATCTATGATTCACGCCATTCGACCCTCTGGCAGTGCACAGTTTCTTTTCTGTTGGATCGAGCCGTTGACCTCGGCATAACGTGCGCATGATATCTATGTGAATTATTATTGTGACGACCCAAAGGGTCATCACCTGTTTTCTGCATCTGTTCCGTGCTTCCGAGGCCTTGAAAACCTCATTTTATATTGCCTCGATTTGTGTGCGTAGTTCGGGCGCGTAGCCGAAAAATTTATGTGTTGGAATATGTGAACTCTGTAAAAAATTTGAAGAATTTTGATATTAATATGATTATAGTTGACTTTGGTCAACATTTTTGGTAATCGGACCCGGACCTGAGATTGGACGGTCCCGAAAGGTCCGTAGAAAAATATGGGACTCGGGAATGTGCCCGGAATCGAAATCCGAGGTCTAGAACCTG